>JAUTCZ010127420.1:0-35820 GCA_032273805.1 Melanodrymia brightae
ACGTCCAATAACCGCTGATTTATAATCGATGTGTTTCTAGTGGCGTCGTTAAATAAAACAAACTTTACTTTTACAATTTAGACAGCCTCCAAATTTAAAAAAAGCCCAGGATGTGGGTATGTATGTAGGAAAATAATTAAAGGCATAACGTAGGAGTGTTTATTACCCCAGCGGGCGCTGTAAGCGGGGAAAATAAATGTACAGTTATCAAACATTGACATAACGTGTCATTTGATTGGCTTGTTAAAACCATTCCAGGCATTGACAGAAACGTTACTAAAGTACGACGTCATAAATTGTAAACATGGATTCACGCATAACGCGTAGAACTACATGTACCTTCATCGTCTTTATTTTCAGTTACATTAAACTAGCTACAATTTAGTATCAAAATTACTTTTCATTTTAGTCACTCGCTAATGAAGATGATTTCACTTCAGACATAAATAATACATGGTAGCTTGTTTAATACTCCATCCTCGTTTAATACCCCATAGTGGGAATTGTTTTCAAATTTAATCATTAAGCTACTACAAACGCATTTTCTGGGAATACGGATTTTAGTTTATACTATATGTATATATGATTTGATTACATGGCTATGAAGACAAAATAATTCGTACATGTATTATATGTACCAATGATATTCAGTATTATGTATTCCTATTTTCGTTGTCACCATCCGTCAACAAATTGCACGACAAATGAAATAATACTATTATATTTCTCTAATAATATATTCACAAAGGACACAGAATACAAATAGATCGTCTTCATATTTCTTGGTTTTACAAACGCCTACAACTTGCTTTGTAAAGGTCAGAGAGTATTATGTGTGGTTCATTATTGGTGCTAGTTGGTCGTCTGAGAATATAATACCACGCAGTCTATACACCATAGCATGCTTCAACTTTACATATAACGACTTTAAAGTACTCATGTTTTCAGAAGTCCAGTTCTTAAAGGCAAAATGCCTATTAGTATTTTTAAGACGAATACCACCGTGCTTGCGCAGATAATGTTATTTGTAGCATATTTCGGGCTAATGGAGCATGTTTGTATTATTATTAAAATTAAATTTAATTATATGTTATTGCTTACAATATCAATATATTTGTATCCAACGCGTTTGTGGTAGCTTAATATGGTATTTGAACTTCTGTCTGGCACGTGACAAATTTGTTTACACAAAAGCGCAGATTAAACTACTATAACAATTATTTTGATAAACTCATTGGATATACATATACATGTACATGTATATATTGATATTATAAGCACTAAAATGTAAATATATGTTAATTTTAATATCCTATAGTTTAAACAAACTAGCATTTATTAACACGCGCCTCCAGCTCTGTATTACTCTGTCCATTCTTGTACAATACATTAAATGGTTTAATAAGAGAAATAATGAATGTACTGCCCTCTTTAAATATCAGACTCCCCAGAGGACATTCTCTTGAAACGTGACCACGGCGTTAGTACGAAAAGCCATCTGGCGAAAATCCTCGTATCGTTTTGAATGTTGCAAAATTAATACGAGTGCAAATCGAACACATTAACTATGAATAAAAGTATAGTATTGTTATTAAAATCAATCTGAGTAACTTGCAAATCCAATAGCTTGATATTTTGCTATGGAAATATCGTTCGTGGTTCCATCAGAAAGAATGTACATGTATAATGTAAAAGAAATAGCGACTCATTTATAGGCACATTCCCGAGTTTTAAGACTGTTGTCACCTTAATGCTATGGGTAACATTTTTATTTATCAAAGTTAACATTTACTTCCATTTTATTACTTACAATATCAATATAATATTATGTGTATCGAATGCATTTATGGTAGCTTAATATGGTCCTTGGACTGTTATTTAAAATAATTTGGCACGTAGATCAGTAATTTGATAAAACTGGACAGTATATATTAATTATACAATACTTAACGAGTTGCGAGGCAATAAAGTTTCGCTTGCACGAGTGAAGCGATGTTTTCCTTCGCGAGAGAATGAGAACATCGATTCAAGAGTGCGAGTAAAATCTGTATTGCCGAGTAAGGATTTGGTATTGTATTCATTACCGACTGTCTGTTGTGTCATTCTCATTTCGTATAATTATTTTCAATCGATATTTAGCATTAAAAATGACGTAAGATAATCGTTTGACGTCACACAACGACTTATATCATCCGTGTGATATCTCCATTGGGGAAATATCACAAAATATCTCTTTGCCAATAAAACAAATTATGGGTAATAATAATAATTTGTATGGTACTGCTCTGTACAGATCGGAATAATGACACTTTTCATAATGCTGTATCAAGTTTACGGTAGACATTCAAAGGCTATTTCACGATATGTCGCGTCATTGACACAGACGATTCCTGATGCAATATCCTGCTTTGATCTGTTTTATGTTTTTTTGTATCGTCTCGATGAAGATAGCGGACAAAAAAATATGGCTTTCCTTACGACGGAAGCTAACGGCGGAGCAGGATACACTCATGCCCAATCATCACTGCTTTTTCTGTAATTCGTGAGACCATGCCACCTCGACTTTGTCGCAATGTTCCTTGTGCAGAGATACTCATTTTGGTCCCGTAAAAAAAAAATTGTCGTTTTTCTTGCAAGACCTAACACGATCAATAATTGTTGTATAAACAATTGTTTGTGGTAAAAAAAAAAGGAAATTGTTTAAAAAGTTCAGCTTCCGAAAGGTCCTCGAGGTGTTTTGATCGATCTGTAGTCAAACTAGACTTTCGAAGTCCTAACATTCGCTGGAGCCGTTTGTGACTCTGACGTCTTCTTGACATACTTTATGATGGATAGTGTTCTTTCACACTTTAGTTAAAGTCTGTATCAATAGCAGACTAAGTTACGTCGTACCCACTGCACTCAGGACTGGTAGTGATTGAGTTCGAATCCCTCTCGAGGCGATGGGATTATTAATAGGAGGACCAGCTCAAACCGCAGTGCTTCGCAAGTCTCAATGGATAGATGTATACCACATACACTGGTCAATATCCCACTACTGGTTAACAAAGACCGTGGTATATACTGTCATGTCTGTAAGAGAGAGAGCATATAAAATACCTATTGGTATTTATTAATAAGCAACGGGTTTCCTCTCTCATACTATCTCTAACTTCTGTCCTGGGTAGACAGTCGAGGCAGCTGGACTGCGGGTCCAGGATAGACGTGCTTGAACCTTAATTGGATACAAAGACGTAAATAAGTTATAACTAAGTAACTATCGTCATGAAACCCGTATTCCTGTACAAGAAAGTATACTTGGTATATTTGTCGAAACATAGCCGTCATTATGCTCATGAATCACTTATGGTACCAGAAAGTACGGTACTTTTACTCAGTGCGTAAGAACAAATAACATCGCCTACATTTTATCTGTACGTCAGTTATGAACAAGCACGTTGGAAAGATCATTTATTTCTGCAATTTTTTATGCAACCCGAAACCTTTCCAATTAGCACCAGCATTGCAAGAAATCCTTTATGGAATTTTATTCCATTGTGATCTCTGGCATGAGGCCTTTAATATTTAAAAATTAACCATGAATCATAAAGGTCCCTTGAAAGTTCTTCATTCAATCATATTGATCATTCTGCCAGCCGAGCGCGCATGTACAATTACAACTAGATAGTTGGTGCTTAAAACGTCACGTTATATTCTGTCCATCCTTCCTCCTGGAGTCGCACACACCCCGGAGGACACGAGCCAGAAGAGCTCACAAGCCAATTTGCAATTCCCAAACTCTTGGAACAGCTCAGATAATGTGAAACCAAACAGATAAATACCAACAAAGTGAAGCGGCTCGACCAATCAATAAAGAATCCTCTCGGGTTCGGAAAGCGATACTTTCTCGAGTTTGCTCAACACGTTTTCTCTGACGCCTGTTTCTATACCGTTAGACATGAAGCTACTCTCGTCCAGACCCCACAGCAGTGTCAGTCAGGGACGGGACGAGGCCGTGAACTGCGTGCGCCGCCAAACACTTCATGGATAATACAATGTGTGAGGAATTTTAATCATTGAAACGGAAAGAGACTTGATTAGAATGATCCAAGACGGTTTTGATTACTAGAGTTGTTGGATTGTTGGTAATGGAACTGTCCCACACCTGTACGCAAGCTGTCCGCTATCCGCTCTAGGCTGTCGTGAGGGGCTAATCCGTTACAGCGTTCAAACATGCAAAAGACAATTATTTTCTGTCTAATTCTACTACTTCTTTTCCAGTCCGGTAAGTACAGCTAATTAAGTTTCCCTTTAACAGCGTGAGACATTTGTTTTCCGTACATGCATAATTTACCAGTGTCTAATAAAAATGTTTTAGTGCTGTTTGAAGAAGAAGAAAAAACAATTTTATTTTCACATGTAGAGGCATACAATATAATAGAACATTTCTACTCATACAGTATATAAGTATAAACGTTTGAAATAGCATAAGAGTTGATAACCATTTAAGTTGTGTTGAATGCTCTGTGAGGTGTTTAACTGGGTGTATCGTCGCCAGACACCCGGGGTGGGTGGGTTAATGGTAACCAGGTTACAAATCCGTGGTCAGCACGGTAGGGCAATTGCCTCCTCCTTCCCAATCATCGACTAAACTGTCGATTCCCACATATTATTAAGTTTTAAAATACAAAAAAAGTATCATGCGACCCCTCTCCCCATGATGGAATACGTTTCAATGGACCATCATGGGGCTTGCAACTGGGTGTATAATTACTGAGGGTGAGTGTATTGTTGGATGTGTAACTAGGTATAGGTGTCGTGCCTACTTTTAGTGCGATAGGTCTTCCCTTAAACTGTTTTATATCGGTCGGTAGTTTAAACTTCCAACCGTTATAAAGAAACGTTAAAGGGAAGATCTATAATTGGACTAGCCTATTTTATTCCGTACTATCAACAGCCATATAACTCAATCCCCTTTCATTAACTATGTGACCGGCCAGGAAAAACCAGAAAATTAATACGGAACCGTTTTAATTATGAAAAATAAAAACATCTCTTATAACTTGTATCTGATAGCAACACCGCCATCTGATAAATTGTCAGAACACACACGTGTCTAACACAAAACAAAAATACCTAATCCATTATTATAAAATCATTATTAAAGTTAATAATTATTGTACAGAAATGGCTTTTAAAAAGTACAAATTCCGCACGTGCATACACGTTCCACATGTCAAAACACTCCTTTGGTCAACAAATTCTCATTCGCTCCAATTGAAAAATACATTACGATAACTAATTCCCGATGTACTGCGAAATGCGGGACATGATTTGCTTTTAATAGTGTAACGGATGCTTGGTTTGTGAATTACTGGTTTTGCGGCGTTCGAAATGGGTGGATTATTGTCAGTTTGTATCGGTGTAGATAGTAAGAGATGGCCGATCGTATTTATTGTAAACAAAATATTATGTAACTGGGGGTGGAGGAGGCGTTTATTTGTCTATCCCTTGAGTTGTGCAGATTATATGGGTTTGTAATTCAGTGTATTACTTGTAGAATCAAATTAAATCAAACAACCAGATCACCGTCCTAACGTATGGGTGTTGACCGACAATTATATTAATCGATTTCCCACACATTTTCGTGTCCATCGTAAAAATGAATAAACGAGCTCCCGAGTTCATTTGTAACTCAATAAAATATGTCTGAACGATATCTGAATGACATCTCTGGCTTGATGTATGTTTGTATATGTGGCTTTGGACAGAACATATTTGCGTTAACTGTGCAGAATCGCACATCGTCTGTGAATGGTATGCACTTGTATTATGCTGAACGACCACCCATGTTCCACAGCGAATGGCACCCAGAGGAACAACGTCAGACGTCTATGAGATGCCACACATAGGCAATATAACCATTGAAACAAATTTAGATAATAACATATTTAAAATGTGTTTATTTAACAACCAACAAGTGATCAACGACTAGTCCATCAAATGATGTGATGTGTGCTATCCTGTCTATGGGGAAGTGCACATAAAAGATCCATTGCGGTTATTCGAAGAAGAGGGACATTATTTTGTGGCGGCAGCGGGTTTCCTTTGTGACCAAGTGTCGATATAACTGAGCGTTTGACATCCAATAACCACTGATTAATAATCAATGTGTTCCAGAGGGTCGTTAACATTATCTTTATATTTATAGATAGTTCTTCCCTCTAACTGTTTATATCAGCTCAATGATCAGTATCCAGCAGAAAATAAAACAAGTTTGATGGTAGATCTGTCGGACTACAGTGACCACAGGACATAGTTTTGAACACGGTTGGAGCTGGGGTGGCGGGAGCCAATATAAACAATATAAACGTTCTAAAGGTAGATAAAACAAAACAGTTTCCCCCCACCCCCCCCCCCCCCGATATAGTGGGACCGCAAAACATGATAGAGTGACGGGAAACCGTACACATTTTAATAGTGGGGCAAGAAAACTTTATATGAGGACGCTGTGTATATGGGGAGAGGGCGTAGTGAGTACTTTTAGCTCATGGCATCCTCAACAGCAGCTACACCATGCGATTAGCTGCAAGGGATATGTTATCTGCACATCACATGGACATGATAGATAGACATACTAGTCCACAAAGGAGCATAATAACCGATCTGTAATATTCTGACGTCGGTTATTATATTCATTTATGGACTAATAGACATTATCACAATCTGAGATCCCCTCAGGTGGACATTCTAACCACGCAGCTAAATGATTATCCCAGTCATCACGTGCACATTACAATAGAACAGGTCCAGAAGGCTATGGTGGAAGAACATAACTGGCGTTTTTCTACTCAATAGTTTAATTAAATGTGACTGCGCTTCCAGACTAATAATGATGTATACCAATAAACCAACGCGAAGCTGGCGAGACATAGTGCAGCGTAAGAACATCCGACTGAGGTTCGATGGATCGAAGGATCGATTCTCCTGAGAAGACCCGTTGGGTTATTTCCCGTTCCAACCAGTTATCGACGATTGGTGCATTTAAGGCCGACGTGCGGTGTGTTATCCTGGGGCAGTATTTATCAAGCGACTTAAGTCAGAAATAAGACTTAAGTCTAAGAAAAAACTTAAGTCTCTAAGATTGTGATTTAAGTTCTGAGAACAAAACAACCCCTAGACATAAGTTTTGGACGTTTTTTACTTAAGTCTTAAGTTTCGTCCTGAGGTGTCTCAAGAATTCTACAAAGACTTAAGCGTACGTTGTTGTATTACCTTATTCAATTTAATGAAACTTAAGTCAAAACCTAAGAAAAACTTAAGTTGTTTGATAAATACCGCCCCTGTATACTATGTGAAATTACACTTATATGGTCACTTGCTGTTGTTAGGTGAGAATAACCTTTGTGGTGGCGGCGGATTTTCTCTGTTAAAAAGTGTTGATATAACCGTGTTTAACATCCAATAACCGCTGGTTAATAATCAATGTGTTCCAGTGGCGTTGTTAAACAAGCAAATATAAGTCCGATAGATCTTCCTTCAGAGGTATTCTTTCATACCGGTCATAAAATGTTTTAATATATTGATACATTTTAATGTTATTAAGCATTACGTTTGTTATATATAGTAAGTTAACAGGTGCTTATATGTAGGAATTCTGGATCACTACCTACCTAACTCTTCAATCAGGGAGAGCATACTAAGATATATCTAATATCTATTGGAATACTGCCCCATCGTTAGTCATGTGGAGCCATAAATTGCAATCATGTGGTGAGAAATGGTATGAGACAAATGAAGTTGTAAAGATCAAAACAGTGCCAATATCTATCACTTGCAGCCACTGACGTTGTCACTTCCAACTGCAATAGCGTAGCGGAAGAGCATTCGCCTGGATGGTCGAAATCTTGAAGGATCGATCCTCCTCAGGGGACCCGTTCGGTTATTTTGCGTTGCAACCAGTGATCCACAATTGGTCTATCAAAGGCCGTCGTGTGTGCTATCCTGTCTGTGGGAAAGTGCACATAAAATATCCCAAGCTGTTATTCGAAGAAGAGTAACCTATGTGACGGCAGCGGGGTTCCTCTATGACCAAGTGTCGATATAACCGTGCGTTTGACCTCCAATAACCTCTGATTAATAATCAATGCTTTCCAGAGGTGTCGTTAAAACAAACACACTTTAACATAGATTTGAACTATGCAATATAGGTTGTGGCAAGAATCAAAACACACAAAAATGATATCCCTGTAATTTGTAAAGGTCACACTGTCTGTCATGGTTGTGGAAAGTTTCACTGTGATATGGGCGTGATAGCTGGGATTGCCACATGTTGTGATAGTCTGTAATAGAACGAGTCTGTTTCTTCAAACTCCGTTCAGTGGAAGACGTCGCAACGTGACATGGAATCGTCGATTCTTCATTACGCCATGTTTACAATGAAAACAACCTCAACTGCGTTTCCCATAGCGATCCACGATGCAGACTGTGTTGCGAAATCTGGTTTAATCATTAATACAAAGTAAAATTGTTCAAGGGACATTCCTGAGATTAAAACGGATGCGGCCGTACGCGCTATCTAATGCTATTGTAACATATGTCCGGCTAATAGAGTCGTTTGAAGTATAGAAATTATAATGTTCTTCTTTAGCATATCAATATCTGTATTTCCAATTTGTTTCTTGTCACGCAAATATGGACTTTTTCCTACAATAATGTTTATGGTAACAAAGTATTGTAGAATAGCGTCCAAGGACCATAATGTTTCTGGTCTTCCAAGTTCTTATAGTAGCTTAACATGTACTTTTGTCTCAAATAATTTGCATCATACTAAAATGACTCTAGGCAAAAGTCTAAGAACCATACTAAGCCACTACAAGCGTATTGGATATACATGTACATACATTATATTGATATAATAAGCAATACAATTTAAGTAAATGTTAACTTTAATAAATAAAAATGCTTTATTAGCCAAAAATAGCATTAGATGTGAACTTCAGGTGGCAACCATCTTAAAACTCGAGCGTGTGCTTTTAATAAAACTAGTCAATTTTTAAAAGATGTACACAGCAGGCTAGCCATTTGTTCCATAGGGCGAGCGTTCTGATACCAAAACAAAATGTTTTGACACCGATTGAATGAATGGGATATGATAAGTACCAGTTACATAGTTCGCAAGACTCAAGACTGAACTTTTTATTCATTTTTATTTTGTTTAAGCTAAATGGAAAAAAAAACCATTCCAAACTCTATTTAATCGTGCATGGGCTTTCTGATGCCACAAAACCTGGATGTACGATTAACCTAACAGCCTGCATACAAAATCCTTCCTGACAGCAGTCCTCTACATAACCGCGTTACATAAATCTCACAGCATGGACAATTAGCCCCAGCATGGTTCCATTAAGACCTGTTGTGAGTACCAGTGAGGAATGATGATGAACTCCGTCCATAGATAGTGACTGTTCGGACAACGTACAGCACCAGTGTACCAACAACATGTTTACACCAGTTCGCCGATTACCCATGAAGCATAAACATTAAATAGCGTATGACCGATTCGATCAAACCTGTGCATTGATTCATTAGGAAGACTTGGCAGGTGAGCCACGAAAACACGTCGATAAACATGAGAGATTAAAGCTACGTACACACTGTAACTTCAGAGATTAAAGCTACTTACACACTGTAAATTCAGTTGGATTTCAATATTGGGGTTTTTTTTCTCAGTTAGTTAGTATTACTTATTTACGTGCTTATAATTATACAATTGGGGTTCAAGCATGCAGTCCAGTTGCCTCAAATGCCCGCCAAAGACAGAAGTTCGTGTTGATACGAGAGAGTAAACATGATGCTTGGTGTAAAATGAATAGAAGTCCGTAGGAATATAGGCACAGAACAATGTATAACGCTATCGGACCTACAATCTACATAACTATAGGAGTCTTAATCCAGCAAGACTTGCATAAATTACATAGTTTTATTGGGGTTTTGTTTCCGCAAGGCTCAGTTGGTAAGTGTACTTCCACTTATACCGATCAGTGTCGACAACTGGTTTTACAAAGGCTGTGGTATGTACAGCCCTTTTTGTGGGAAAGTGTATACAAGAGAGTAACGTCTTTTCTCTATCATACTAACACTAACTTCTGTCCTGAACAGACAGCTGGACTGTGTGACCATGAGTGACAGGCGTACTTGAACCGTAATTTGATATAAGCACGTAAATAAGTTATAACTAACATTCTCGTTTATTGACGACCATTATTTGTTAAGGTATTACCAAGATATACTTTTTACTTTTTGATAATACAAAAACTAATACAAACGCGTATGCATCGTGCCTTATACGGATTTGATGACACTCACTGGGACTACACCGGAATATCGATACTCGTCAGTAAAATGTAATGAAGTGAAGTAAAATTTAACGACACCCCAGCACGAAAAAAGACATCGTCTGTAAAATCAGTATAACACACAAGCTGTATAGTATTATTGCCATCATGTCTGTTGGAAAATACATATAAAATATGTTCTTCCTGCTAATCGATATGAGTAACCTAAGTCATGTGTTGAAATAACAGTGCGTATCATATTCAATAATCGAGTATAACTAATCAATGTGTTTCAGTATTGTCGTTAAACAAATGATATATACATGTGTATATAATATTATCTTCTTTTGTATTTCTTTATATGAAGGAGCGGGCTGTATATAGTTCAGCGGTAGAGCGACCGCCTGAGGTGCGATATATTGACTGATCGTTCCTCCACAGTTGACCCGTTGGGTTATTTTCCGTTCCAGCCAGTGATCTACGACTGGTCCATCAAAGTGCAAATAAATGATTCCTTGCTGTTATTCGAAGAAGATTAGCCTATATGGCGGCAGCGGGTTTTATCTATGACCAAGTGTCGAAATAATCGTGCGTTTGACATCCAACAACCACTGCTTAATAATCAGTGTGTTTTAGTGGTGTCGTTAAACAAACGAACGTTATAGTTTATCTTTGTATGCCGTTAAAATAGACAAACCAAAATAAAATGAAATTATTCCTCTATATCATCAAGATAACACATATGACATTTCCGTTCAGATCTTTCAATTCCATAATATTCATAATATGTAAATATCTATATGACAAATGTACGACATAATAATTACTTCGCACTTTGCAAATAATCTTCATGAAATGAAAGACGGGAGTTTTCAACTTTCAATAGAATATAGGATCCAAGTATTAAACGCCATGGCAACGCTATTCAGATTACAGGTGGATGTATTAAATCTACTGTAACATGATTATGCGTCTTAATCGTTCCTGGTTTTATTACACATACATTGATAGCGGTCGCTAATAGATAACCAGGGAAGGGTACTTGGCTCAGCGGTAGGGCGTTCGTGTAAGGTTAAAACGGGGTATCCTCCTCAGTGAATCAGTTATATTTTGTCTCGTTCCAACCAAAACGTTTCTTGTGTGTGCTGTTATGTCTGCATGGAAAGTGGACATAAAAAATCAATTTCTGCTATTCGATATGAGTAGTCTATGTTGCGGCAGCGGGATTCGCAAGAGTAGTATATGTGGTGGCAACGGGTTTTTTCCTAAACCACATGTCAAAGTAACCGTGTCTGATAAATATTTTCGGTGATCTTTTTTTTTTAAATAAATTTTATTTCCCCATATCATTGGCAATGTCCTGTTTTTTATCGTTTCGATAAAGACAGCGGACAACCCATGTATGGCTGTGCTAACAACGGGTGTCACCGGTGAAGCCGGATACGCTTATCTTTCGCGAACACCTAGCAGTGATTCCTGAGTACATGCCATCTCTACTTTGTCATAATATTCCTTCGACTCTGCCTTGTGCGGAGATACGCATTAGGCCATGTCAATGTGTTGTCGTTTAGATTGCAGCCCTGAAATTATAAACAATTCCTGACAGTATTAATTATTGTGCTACAGTGGTGGTGTTGTTAAACAAACCAACTTTTTTACTATCAGGTACCGCGGAATGAATCTACCATTCAGTATGAGTATAAAGCAGAAGTAATCATTGGATGTCCTGCTATTGGAAATCGTTATCAAGTGAACTGTAATCTGTTTGACATTCGTATACAATTGACTCTGCCTCAACTTAATTTGCCATTCAAGTTTATTTTAAAAGATTGGATCTTAATTCATTTGCGTTTTTCCTCACAAACAGTCTCCGATGCGATCACCTGACCTTGAAATTGAGTATGTGAAAAGAATAAATTTTGCTATGCGAAGAGCCAAACAGAATGTTCCTATAAAGAGAGTAGCCGGTCATTTTCAAATCGATGCTAGTCAATTAATTATCTGCGATTGAAGAGAATCGCTGGTCACTATTCAACACTGGACAAAACCTGAACAATAACTGTCAGGATTCTTTTCTCGTGAACACTGGTTTTGCTGGAAGCCACTCGTTCAAAATGATTGATTAAAGATATATCACTGTTCAAGTTTACACCAGGTTATTAAACATCGTGAAACACCCGAGTGAACGTACTAGCAAGCCCGTAGCCAATGGGTGGGGGGGAGGGGGTTCGACCCTAGTCTACCGGTGACTTTTTTTTCAATATTAAACAATTTTTTTGTATCGCACCCTCGTGTCAGGCACTTCGTGTCTCACCATATTAAGCCTAAACGACCCCGCCCCTCTCAAAATCCTGGCTACGGGCCGGCGTAGGATTTGCATCTAATGTCTAACCAGACACCCGAGCATGCAGTCTGAGTGTCGATTAGTTGTGAGGTTTCTCTTGTGTCTGATATTGTTTTAGGCTTCCTGTTGTGTGACACATACGCCACATGAGATTAAACATATTTTATTCAAGGATAAAGTGTGTTTGTTTAACCACACCACTTTAACACATCGATTATTAATCCGAGGTTATTGGATGTCAAAGACATGGTTGTACACATCGCCACTTGGTCAGAGAGGAAATCCGCTGCCGACACATAGATTATTCTTCTTCGAATAACAGCAAGGGATCTTTTATGTGCATTTACCCACATACAGGATATCGTACACCACAGCCTTATATATACCAGTCGTGGATCACTGGTTGGAACGGGAAATAACATGTCCATTAAAGAGGATCGATCCGGATACCCATGGAATCTAAGGCGGACGCTCTTGCGCTGAGCTACAACCCGCTCCTCTTTCCACTGCAGTAAAACACACGTGATCCGCTCGTTCTTCTTGCGGCAGCGGGTTCGCTCTGAGACCATGTGTCAATATAACCATGCGTCTGACGTCCAATAACCGCTGATTTATAATCGATGTGTTTCTAGTGGCGTCTTTAAATAAAACAAACTTTACTTTGTTCTTCTTTCACCGATGATGTGTCCATAATCCTCATCAGATTTACATTACGTTACATTTGATATAGGTTTTACATAATGATATTCCTGTAGGTCATCAACATAGTGTAACGGTCTAAACTAAAAGAAGTCATGTAACGTTTCTTTTAGAGAAGTAGTGTTCCAAGCTGCAATAAATAGTATAGAACTGTTCAAGAATATCAATAGTTTTAATCGTTTTCCCTGTCTAAAAGAAAAGCTTGTATTAATATATTAGTAGTTTGGTTCAGTTAACGTTTCTGTTCCATGTTGTTTAAAATTCTAATATAATATTAGGTAGATAATACGAAGATTCATCGGGGTTTTTTAAAACAAAATATTCGAAAATTAGTACTAGCAAGCTTCATCGTTTTCCGTAATCTTTCAACATTAATGTTTTATTTAAATTCCTAACAAAAGTATCACATTTTGTTTGTTATTTCTAAAACTGTTATCCGTTTCCCCTTTCGTTGAACTAAACTAGAATTATCTACGAATAATAAGACACGCGCGCTGAATCTCCTAGATTACAAACAGCGTCTGAATCTGTGGTGTAACACACAGGGCAGGTATTTTTAACATTACGTTCCCCGTTATTGGACACCAATTAATTATCTATGTTGCTCTAACAATCCGAGTGAGCATTTCGGCACAAAGTTTACAAGTCCTGCCTTACGTTCAATAGGGCGAACGCTCTGGAACTAGGTAACTGGTACCTTTTTCTTCTTCTTCTTCTGCGTTCAAATTTTAGCGTGATCATGCTAGATCTGTAGTCCACTCGCCCTGATGAAATCCACAGTTTTCACCAGGTGATTATGGGAGCCCCAGAGTTTTCCATGCATTCCAAATCCCCCCTGCCATGTCTGGTGTCTCAGAGTCATGTATGTTGGGTAGTCTTGGAGTATGTGTGTTGGTGTTTGGAACCGATCGTGTACTATCATATCGCAAGCACCGGTGACAAAACGTTTTGTCTCGGTAGTAGAACGCTGGCCTTATTGAACGTAAGACTGACAACCTAGAGAGATGCGCTGATCTAGGAGAATGAACTGCGATGTACGACACGTATATCAGTCGCTGTCAGAAACCAGAGCTACATACACTTTAACTTACTCCACTTCTGTCTCTACAAACGAGTATCCGTTCTTAAAGATTAGCCAGCTGCTGCATCAGTGTGCTGCTTAAATACTCATAGCTCTTACAAATTAGCACCTTTAAGTTGAGAGTCCAAGCATCCGTAATTCGTACACGTGTACTATAATGATTAGACGGCAAACATTAGTTTTAAAGGCAAACAAGTCTAGTTTTATGACGAATGCCACCGTGCTTGCGCATCTAATAATTATTCTTTGTAGCATATTGTTGGCTAATAGGGCATTTTTATTATAAAAATTAGCAATTACTTACATCAGAAAATTGCTCACTTGATTGAACATGTATTATACGGAACTTTAAACCGTAAATATGATTCATTATGGATACTTTAGTGCTGTGGATATGAATATTAAACAATATATGAATTTATGAATATTAAATCATAAATATCTTTTCATTCTCGCCAGCTGTTGAGACAGTTTGTAACAAGAACTGGAAAATACCTGACTAATAAACCAAACATGGAGTTTCCTTTCATTACCGTCCATGTTTTCTTTGTCCAAACTGATGTTTATGATATTTTTTCTGACACTCGATACACGCTCCTCCATGTTGCTACAGCTCAACGGGAACTGATGTCTGTGAACTAAACGCCTCGCGCATTGCATGGTAACTCAACTTATTCTTTATGATGTTAGCTATCACCATTTGTCTTCTATAATTAGTCCTGACTGATTCATGATTGCTTTTCGTTTGTTCCCATCAGAAACTACCCAGTGGCAATGATACAAAGAAACCAAGGTTGTCATTGCGTGTATCTAGGAACATGTTGACCGCGGTCTTCGTTTTATCCCACCACCCAATATCTTCCCAGCAATCTCCACCCTCCGCCTACCCACCCCCACCCCTGCCCCACACACAACTGCTGTAAGCCTAACGTTTTTTCGGTGTCCTTTATTCCTAATGGTTTTACAAAGCGTGTCCAGGGGTTGGGGAGGGGGATTACTGAAAGCGTATATACACACCCAAAACATTTCCAGTATACGCATAATTATTGCTCTCCACGAAACCAATGTTAGTTAGGTAGTTTAGCTAAGTTATTTACGTGCTTATATCCAACTAATATTCAAACACGTGTGTCTTAGACACGCAGTCTAGCTGCCTCAACTGCATGCCCAGGACAGAAGTTAGTGGTTATATAGTATAGTACAGAAGTGATTATTATATAGAATATGTTCATACATATATGTGTATTAAATCGATGTACAGGCGTACATACATGGTGGAGGGGGCGGGTGTGGTGTGGTGTGGTTCTGGTTGTACGTACAAGAGACGTATATGGGGAGCGAGTAAAACAAATCCAGATTTTCAGCGCATCTACTTTATGGCTGTGGCCTAGTTTAGTTACAGCAAGGCGGTTACATCCATTAATCTTTCAGTCAACCTGACTTAGTTACGAACCTTCAATAAACGTGATTGTCCGTGTTCAACTCTGAAATTAACTGTCGTGTGGACTATTTGAGTCGGCTGCTGGTGGTCCTATATTGAAGGCTACAGCAATAGACAATGAGAGAACAAATAGTGTAAACTACCACGCACATAGTTTATTCTCATTATACCAAACATCTCTCCTACTAGACCATCGGGAGACGACATTATTAAAACATATATAAAAGGTAACAATGTTTGGATTAAGAAGAGCCGTCTATTATGAAGAATTTGATTTTCCCAAGACTATCTATTAACTGTGCTGAGTAAGCACATTTTTCACTTCAGGGAATGTAATATTGCTCTTGTAGAAATAAATATCGTTTTGTAAGAGACAGCTATGTGTTTCCAGTCATCAAATGCATCATTAGAGAACACATACTTTTAACAAACGGTTTTAGACTCGGCGTGTTTTATTTAAACACGACACCATTAAGAATTGCAGACGATGTTTTTCGAAAGCTGGCTAGTGTTACAGAAGCCATTGGATACATTATTCACTTCACATTATTACACAGTAAATAAAATATGAAGTTGTTTAGTACATGAGGAATACCAAACTGTACTGTTAATAGCGTCATAACATTACATCAACGAAATATAATATATCAACAATATCAGACAGACCGACTGAGACAACCAACATTCTAACTTCTGTTAGTGCAATTCTAAATCTCATGGGGATATTAAAATGCATGTACAAATAGTTTTCAATACTAGGTACAGATTTATTCTGGCCATAACGATAGCAATAATCTGAACTATTCATAGAAGATGTCCATTCTTGTTGTATAATACCATGTAATCTTTGTTTAAATAAACGAATACAATTATTGATGTCACCCACATCCTGGCTTATCCATAAAAACCCAAAACCAAGTTTTAATAGGAATTGTTTGATACATGTAGCCCAATTAGTATCGCCAGCATCATCAAGAGATTTAAGCATAACAATCTAAAATGTGGAAGCTGTATTATTTTATACCAGAATTTAATAGCACGATTCATATAAATGAGTAGCGCAGTGGTTAACGCGCCGAGATTACGACTGACAGGTACTGGGTTCGAATCCCATTCATGCGTATGGGATTTTGAATCCTAGTACCGACTCCAATGTAGAGTAATTGCTCCACAAGACTCAATGAGTAGGTGTACTTCCACTTACACCGACCAGAGTCCACAACTGGTTGAGCAGACCGTGGTATGCACTGTCCTGTCTGTGTGGAAATGCATATACAACATCCATTGCTACTTATGAAATAGAAGTAGCAGGTTTCTTCGATCATACTAACACTAACTTCTGTCCTGGATAGAACTGCGTGACCATGACAGACGTTCTTGAACCGTAATTGGATATAAGCACGTCAATAAGTTATAACTAACTAACTAATAAAGGAGTTAAAGTGGAGCCGTTACACACTAATCTTGTCTAACACTATAATATGACACATAGAGAAAATAAAAGTGCTCGCGCGCTGTCCATGTTTGCTAGCAAAGTGATATGGTCTACATACATTCTTGGAAACCTGACGTCCATTTCAAACATTTCTCTTCAAATTGTAAATTGCTTCTGTCCGACTAAACACCCAACATGATTGATGAGTGGTCGTTGGTTAAACTGGTCGTTTACTGTTAGTTACAGAAGACTAGTCAACACGCCGGCTGATTTATAACTTATATGTTATCTGCCTATATTATTGTGGAAAGATGACAGAACAGAACAGAACAGAACGGAACATAATGTTTACAAACATTGAACAACGGTATCGTTATTTCATTTAAAGGCACACTCTCGAGTTTGAAGTTATATGACACCGTACGAGCGAATCTAATGTTATTTGTAACCTTATTGTTAAAATTAACATTTACTAATAAATGAAAATAGTCTATTAGTCAGAAATATGTTACAAATAGCATTAGATTCACACACTTTAAACTCTGTACTGAAGTGTACCTGATAAAGCATCTTCTTGTACAATATGGGGCAAAAATACCAATGCATAATCCAATGCAAATGTGTATATCGTCAGTTCAAAATAGTTAATCCAGACTAATTATCAACAATCTCAAACACGCGCGCATTGCTGAAACTGATATTAGTAATTGATACTCGTATAAAATACGCATGTAGATATATACTAGTATGTAAGTAGATACTTCTGTTACATAGTTAAGACCATTGTATGGCATGCTTTATAATAGCCATCTTGCCATTCGGATCTTGTTTAGTATGTCGTGCAATAAGGCTGCAATGAAACACAGCGGGTTGTTCAGTTCAGAAATATCATTCTAATTTCAGGATTTTGAAACAAATCGATATACATGTATTTCTAGATTTAATGACCAGTCGTTCTAAAGTAAATTTCAATAGATCTAATTATTAATTTAAAAAAATAATTTTGATTTATCCACGATCAATTTACAACAGTAAGAACAATGACATGTACATTCATACATTCATCTAGTTTAAATGACGAGTCGTCTTTGTTTTTTCACCGTCTAAAATGTAAAAGTCGGATTTCTGCTTTTATTGATATAATATATTATCTGCATGGGTAATGTATTATGAAGAAATGTGATTTTGTTTCTATATGTAGCCTGTTTTGGTTTATATATTTCCTGCTGTTTTTATTTGTATTTTAGGTATAGTCTTTTTACAGGTTTCTTAGAGATTTGTATTTACATAATTATATTATACATATTGTTTTATTGATATAATTTTGTACTATTCTGCATACATTGTGTTTCTCTACACTTTATCTCGGAGATTTGTGTTCATGGCTGACTGTTTTTATTGATACATGTTTTCATTATTCATTACATATTTATTGGGATTTTTATATCATTATTTTGTTTTTGTATTTTTATATTTATTTATTTATTCAATATACGTCTTTTCACAGACAGGATAGCAAATCACACACATACTTATAATTATACAGTCGACGGCCATTGGTTTCTATATCCAGGAAAAAATATATCTAATTTTTATTCTTCCGCCGACGATAGCACATGTGGTTATACAGACATTTCCAAACGAAAAAGTAGTTTTTATTCTTCACTAGATCAATAGCTCTGTGTTATCGGGACATGAAGGAAAACTATGTCTTTGAAGTTGAAGCTTTAATTTCCGTAGCGACGTTTGCAAAAATAATGTCACTTCCAACTCGCATTGCGGCTCTTGAGCTATTGCTAGCGATGTGTGTCCATTCTCCACGTAAAATCTGTCTGGGCAGTGTACTCAATTTTGTGAATATCTGAACATCTGTGATTAGGAACATGTGCATACATGGTATTAATGTTGATAAAATTAAGGAAACTGCCAAAGATCACAATACAATTCGTTTTGGTTATTAACTAAAATAGTGACACACAAGTCAGAAATTGTAAATGTCACTTTTTATTGACGAAACTAATAGTCATTGAATTCTGACAATTCTAAGGTACATGTACCTAATACACATGGAATTACGGTATTTACATAATTATACTAGTACCTAAACATGTTAAACATGTGTTTGTAATTGTCCCAAATTGTAATTGTCCCAAATGTTGCGTACAAAAAACAATTGCCACAAGGGAAAGCCCCACGCCAACCCAAATAATATATAGCATAAATTATATCGTTATAATTATACTAGTACATAAATACAATTTTCTGTGTCATAATTGTCCAAAAGACGAGAACTAGACTTACCTATTACTTATTTACGTGCGTATATCCAACTGAGGTTCCAGCACGTATATTCAGGACACGCAGTCTATCTGCCTTGACTTCCTGTCAGTGTTAGTATATGAGAGAGGAGTAGCAAGAGCTCTTTTATGTGCACTTCCGCACAAACATGACAGGGATCACTATGCCATTTGTTAATCAGTAGTGTGACATTGCCCGGTGAAAGTGGTATACAGACAGACAGACAAATAGTTTATTAAAGTCTCGCCTCATTACAATGAAAATAAAATACGACATAGATAAAATCATCATATATAATAAAATTGTAATGAGCCACTCTCTACTGAGTTATGAGAGACTAATCAATAAAAACAGCTAACCCCCACCCCAATAATTACACAATTAAAAGAAAATCAGCACAGATATAACACTAAGATAAGTAAGGTTGTACATTGGGTAAGTAGTTCTAACGTTAAATCAAAATATCAAGGACAGTGTAGTAATACGTGAACCTCTGCCATTGATTGAAACTTGCGAAGCACTCACTGGAATTGGAGCCGGTGTAAAAGGAACGCATGTCCCGTCGGAATGCAAGTCAGGTAATATCGTAACAAGATGTTTTAAATAATAAAATAGAGCTTCACGGAATGAATTAAAGTAAATAGCCTGATCCATAAATCGAGATATTTCCTACAAGTCTTAGTGTTGATGTTAGAAAAAAGAGCAATACAACTATGTGATTTATGTACGTCTGGTTGGACTAATAACCCTATATGTATGCAGGTTCGATAAAGTTATACATTGTTTCGGACCTATAATATTCCTACGGATTTCTAATCATTTACACCGGTACTTCGATTAAAATTCTATCGCCTCAAACAGGATTCGAACCCAGTACCTAGCCAGTCTTCTGTATAGCAGGAGATAGGGGTGGGGGGGGAGGGCCCTTAAAAAACAATGTTTTGTTCATTTATATAAAACATTGGTTATAGGATTGTTTTAATATTATATAAAGTCTTTTATATTCATTATATTAAATGCTTCTCCAAGCACAACCAAAACATTACCTGTTTTATGAAATATTTGTCTTGGGGAATATTTATTTATAATTACCTATCTTAAATTCCTCACCTGGGAAGATAATCAAAACGGGGTATGTTTTCGTTATAACAGTTGCCCTGTGCCTCCTGTGCTATTTTTTTTCTTCATTGAAACAACACTAAGAGTGAACTTCCCGTGAGGAAAGTGCGAATTCCTGCAAGTCCACAAGGCACTGGTGGAATAGTAGTAATTGTTCATGCAGCTATGTGTGTACGTACCTAGGCGCGGTAAGCAGAGAAACACAGACCAATAAACCATGTCAATTAAGCAAGCGTGGCTTATCGGACAAAATCTCGGAGAGAATGGTTCATACATGATTCATACATATGGCGTTAGGATTTTGTTTCAAAACTCCATGTGGAGAAACAGTTTCAACTGATCTTAACCAGGGCTTCATATTGCTTTCATATTTTTCCTCTCACCGATTTCGCTGTTACTGTATCTAATAGGCTTGCTGTTTTTATCTCACTGGGATCTAAAATACAAATTACTCTGTTGATCTGTCTTTGTACCTGTCGTTGCCGCACGTGGAAACATTTCAAGAAATTAATTCTTAAAAATGTGCTAAGAAAAAAGTCACAGCAATTACAATGACACAGAAAAAAGTTGCAGAAAAAAAGTGAGCAAAACTTATAATATTAATCCTGAAACTGACAATAAAACTATAATCCTGAAACTAACCCTAATAAAATATAACCCTAACCCTAACTAACAGAACAGAACAGAATGTTATTACGCCAAGGCCGTTGGGCAACAGCATATTCGGAAATATGATACATAGGTTTTATATGTCAAGGCAGAATAGGTTTTACAGAAAACTAAAGAATAAATAGTATATAGTCCACAATCAGAGCAATACACTATATGTAAATAAATCTACATACACTGGACTAATTATATTACATTGGTCTAACATAAATTGTCTGAAGTTATAATTATTTCTTTAATTGGTTTGCAAACTATTTTTAGGTCACCTATTTTGTTGCTGATCATTAATTCCATAAATTTGAGGATACTTGGGTTAATGGATCAGGTCAGGTAACAATTTAAGGTCCACGCACACTGTCCTGTGCACCCATTTCAGGAGGTTGGGCTCACTGTCCAGGACAGATTGGGTTAATATAATAACAACGTTTTAACTCTAGCCTCAGACGATTCTAACCGAGTTGGCCAACTCCGTCAATAGAATCTATAGTGGCTGGCATAACACTCTCTAACCCAAAAATCCCAACAATTTTGGTTCACATTTTCAAGAATTTTGAACGTTTGGTGATCAGTTTGGTTACTTAATCCTAAGTAGATTCAGTTTACGAGATGGTAAACGCAATGAATTGTGATAATTGTCTAGATAAAATCGTGTTTTTTTTGTTTCCCACCAATTCGTATTTGTTTAAATCTTGCCACAATTTTACACTAGAAAATATAGCACAGTTTTGTTATTCATTCCCAAAGACAATGTTATGCATTTCACCAACCCTGACACAAACTAAATGTATCTACAAAAATACTCTCCATCAACTTGAACATACCTACATGTATAGTCAAAACAGTGTTCTCTCTTTAACTCTAACGTCTAGCAGTAAGTCTGGCTACACGCTAAAACAGTGTGGTTTGTTTTGCTGTAAATAGAGTGCTTTAAGAAGTGTTTTCTCTGCTATCTTCGCGGCCATCACACGCCACTTAAATCAATCGCCAACAAGCTTTAGCGATGGTCTATCTGCGATCTATGTAGTTTATTACTCATTTAATCATTTACTTAACAACATGGGTTGTGAAAATTGGTCTACGTGTTGGATTTGACTCAGTGAATTATGGTGTTCATTAGCATTCTCATGTAGTCATCCCTCATAGAAAATTCCCATGCAGTCATACGAGTGATATGAATATTACGTATCTCATTATGTTGCTTCAATGGTCAAGCAAGGAACATATTTTATTAATATATTTTAGTTAGTTATAACTTATTTACATGCTTACATTTTCTTGCTTAAAGAATCGATATCTGTATATCCAATGTGTTTCTGATCATCTAAATGTTTCATCGTAGTTTAAGATGAACTTTTGCCTATAAATATGTTGTCACAATACATTTCAACGGTTTATTTTACATAGCGAGAATTCTAAACGATCTTCAAGCTTGCAGCCTCTTGGGCCAGCGAACACTTTATCATCTAGTCGGGCCTGTTTGCTAATTAATCTTCTTCTTCTTCTTCGTCTTCTTCTTCAAAAAGAATGTTGTCCAATGCTTGGAGTATCGGTTGTATTAATGCTTGCAATGAATGGAACAGAGTTAATTGAAATACCTATTGATAAATATTTTTTGTGAATAATTGTTTGAATTAGAGGAATTTTGGAAAACTCGATCATATTTTATCGAGACTCCAATGTCATAAAAGTACCTTTGAACTATACTTAGTAACTCAATATATTATAAATAATCATATCTCTATATAAGTTATAACTGCCTACTTAACACTGACATTCTTGTTTTGTAGTTTGTTTTCTTTGGTCCTTTATTCCAACCCTTTCGTCTTGCCCTGTTCCACCAATTATTATATTTGATCTTCTATTCATCTTGATTTATGTCATGTTTCTCGCGTCCAGGTCCATTTACTTCTTTGTCGATAATGCCCAGTACTGTGGTCACTAATGGAAACGAAATGCTCATCAATGTTCCAGGTTATGGTCCGAGTAGTCGAATATAAAATAATATCATTCTCGTGCAAGCTCTGTGTGAATGGTGCGTTCTGGATGGCTCAAACGGGATTTACAGCCCATTCGTGATGATGCAAAATCTATTAGACGAAGATTGGTTCCACTGTGTGATTATATGAGGCCAAGACTGGAATTAGTTATCGAACTCGACTGAGTTAATCAACTGTGCACTTGACTAATTGCGGGGTTCACCTCAATCAGCCGGCGGCACTAACTGATAATCAACACAAAAGCAAATAAATACGGATTCCTTGGTGCGTTCCTCGCTATAACTAACGGCGTTCCTCGGCAGATGTAGTTTTTATCTTGCAATCGGATTTCTGTGCTCAAATCGCCAAGACGCAGCATTGCGAGATAGGTTTTTGTTGAGCTGTGTCATTAAAAGGATGTTATGGCCTTGCTTATTGGTCAGTCTGGGAATGGGCATGTGCCTGTATGTGTTGTTCTAATAAATATAATGATCTGGTGGACGAAGCAATTTCTGCCGTCCAACTTCGGTGTTTGCTATAATGATTTAAAAAACCTTTGATATGAGTTTAATAGAGATGCTACAAAAGGCACGTGCTCTAGAGTTGACGATCTCAACATCATTAAAGACGCAATGCATAGTTTTAAGACGAATGCCAACGTGTTTGCTATGGGTAGCTTATTTGTGGCACTTTTATTATTAAATTTAACATTTACTTACAATTACATCTTATTGCTTACAATATCAATATAAATATAGTTTACGTTTTTTTCTGTTCACTGAAATTGTTATAGTAGCTTAATGTGTACTTTTGTCTAAAATAATTTATATCGTATTAAATTATTGCAGGCAAAAGTCCAAGAACCATAAAAAGCTACCACAAACGCATTGGATATACATACATTAATATTGTAAGCAACAAAATGTAACTAAATGTTAATCTAAATAAATACCAGAAGCTCTATTAGCCAGAAACATGCTACAAATAGCATTAGATGCTTACGTACGGTGGTGTCTCGGGAGGGTACCTTTAAAAGGGACGACTCGATTTGTTCCCGAAATTAGATCATATCCTGGTACATTAGTGGTATCCGTCTTAAAACTTGAATCAGTTGCTTTAATTGCTATTGGAGTGCGTATTGATTTTGTATTTTTTCTATGATCTTTTCAGCGTCGACCAACTTGGAGCCCGTGTTCAATACCAACCACGAGTTGGTGACCGTCAGGGCAGGCACAAAGGCGGTGTTACCGTGCACAGTCAAGTACCTGGGACAATATATAGTTAGTCTTTGCCTTTGTTACATCTATTGTTCATAGTGTTTACATGAATAGTGTTTGCCAAGTGTATCACGTTCTACAGTAGTTAATAATACCTCCATGCAAGGGAGCTGTAACTGTTCTACTACCAACAAAACTGATGATTACAAATCAAAGTCCATGTTATAATATCTATATATGCATCATGCTTCCACCCATTCATCAATCCATCCAACCATCCATCAATCTATCCATTCATTCATTTAGGCACCCATCCATCCATCCGTCGGTCCGTCCGTCTGTCTGTCTGGCTGTCTATCCATCTATCCTGTATCCATCCAACCATCAATCGATCCATCCATATATGGATCCATGCATCCATCAGTACTTCCGTCCTTCCGTCCGACCGTCCGTCCGTTCATCCATCCATCCATCCATCCATCAATCAATCAATCCATCTCTATCTCTCTCTATCTCTCTCTATCTCTATCTCCCTCTTACCTCCCCTATTTACGGGTGCTCATATTAACCGCCTTCTGTGTTCTCGTGCAGGTCATCTGGGTGAGTCCGGCCACCATCTTGATCAGCCACGAGGATCACTCGTACATAGACGACCCGCGAATTAACGTCGACCGTCCATTCCTCAACGAGTGGAACCTGGTCATCAACAACGCCAACTACAACGACAGTGGAACGTACCAGTGTCAGATTAACACAAGTCCTATCCAGATTAAGGAGATATCTCTTTCAGTTCTCGGTGAGCACTTATTACACTGCTATGACAAGACAAGACACACTTTATTCTCGAACAAACTGTAAACTGCAGTATACAGAGAAAATAATTATGTACATTTCATTCACAACATGTTGATTGTAGTGGTACAGGGTATTACAATGTTAACCCGAAGGACTGACCCTCTCTAAGATAACTTATATATATTTACATAACTTACATACAAGCGACTTTTTGTTCGTAGAAAATAAATGATAAAACTTAACTGTATACAATCATATATATCCCAGCATAATCTATTGGCATTAACCAACCATAATCTAGCTTTTATTTCTCTTTCGGGGAGAGGAATGAATGAATGAATGAATGTTTCAAGACACCCCAGCACGAAAAAAAGCCATCGGTTATTGGGTGTCAGAATATGTCGGGGAGGGTTTGTTGAGGTCTAGAGGTGGGATGTTCATGTATATAATATACAATAATGTTTTTGCATATTGGATCAACATTCGCGTTTGGGCTATAATTTCAACAGCTCTACCGTAGTAGGTAAATACCATGGTAACGTATTCAACAGGGATCAATTTGACGCCTATCTTACACTTATATATCATCTTTATCACAGAACTAATCTAACTCGAGGGCTAGACATTTCTGCATGTCGTGGGATAAACAGCTTTGAACCGACTCGGTAAACATCCTGTCCTCACAATGGTTTTAGACTATTAAAGGGAAATTCTCGAGTTTAAGACGGATGCCACCGTACGTGCGCAACTTTATTAAGACCGTTATTATTATATTTTGTTTTCAGTGCCACCAAACATAACGAGTTCAACTGCAGACACCATAAAACTTCGGGAAGGAGAGACGGCTGAATTGGTCTGTAACGTCACAGGGGTACCCCTACCACATGTCACGTGGTACAAACGAAACATCCGCAGTTCACAGACAAATAGAGAAAGTAAGCTTTTCTTTAAGGCATATCTCTGTTGTGTAGTAGTTAGACAACCACGCTCAAGACTAGTAGGTAATGAGTTCGACTCCTGCTCGAGGCCATAATATTTTTGTTCGCAATACTGGATCCAATCTTAGTGTTGGTATATATCCCACTACAGGTTAACCAAGGCTGTGGTACGTGCTGTCCTATCTATGGGAACGTACCTTGTTACTTATCAAACAGGAGTACATGTAGCTGGTTTCATCTCTGAAACTAACACTAGTTTCTTTCCTCAGACCGACAGTCGAGGCAGTTGAACTGTGTGTCCGGGGTAGACGTGATTGAGATTGTACCTCAATTGGATATAAGCACGTAAATACGTTATACCTAACGAACTTTTGTGTGCTAGAAAATTGAACAGATTATCTATCTCATCATCTGGTATTTGTGGGATTTATGTTGCTGTTATGGATGCTTTTGTGATAACTTTTTGACGTGCTTATATGCACTGAAGGATCTAACACGATGTCTTAGATATGTACACTAGCTTTCTGGACTGCCTGCTCATAACAGAAGTTAATCAATGTTATTATGAGAGAGGAAACCTGCTGCCTCCACGTCATAGCATGGCTATACTTAATCAATAAGCAGCAAGGATCTTCTATATGCACTTTCCACAGTCAGGACAGCATGTTCATCCGCATAATAATGATATCCTCTAGTCAGTCATACACTATTTGTATACTAATTCTATACACCTGGGTTTTATGATTTAACACATGTATAATTGTTGCAGAAATTGGGATCAGTGGAGAGCAGTTGGTAATACATAACATCAGCAGAGAGTCCGACGACGTCTACGAATGTCTCGTGGACAACGGCGTTCCGCCAGCGATGACGAAATCCACGAGAGTGATCGTAGAATGTGAGCACATTAGCGACAACATCATCGCATTTTATATTTTTAGAAAAAATAAGATTATTTTTTTTCGTAACAGAAATGATTATATTAGTGTTTAACGACACCCAGCACGAAAAACATATAATTGGGTCGTAACAGAAATAAGCAAACTGAAATTATCAGCTGTATAATTATCTTTACAGCCACTGGTTAGAGTGTAGGACTGATGTCACCACCGAGAAGGGATATGATCGCATTGCGCGAACATTTGGCGCCGTCAATGTTTAAACACAGTATTTACATGAAAATCACTGGACTCTCGTACGGATATACGTTTTTTTAATTATTTTAATACTGTCAGAATTGATAATGCTTGTTCGCTTGCATTTGTATGGCACCATGCACTCCTAAACTCGAAGCAGTGATCTTTTTTTTAATTTGAAAATTCAAATTAATGTATAATAATGATCATGTTCTACAATGCTTTGTCGTGGACGCAAGGGCTAGCCTTGACCAGAACTCATGCCCATGACAGGCGTTTGGAATAACAGCTTGCTCTGAACGTGGACGTTAAATAATTGACCTCACCTGACAATGCATTTGATATTATTTTCAGTTCCTCCAGAGGTGATTATAGAAAGAGAAAGAATTGGACAACTTATGGGCAAAAAGACAGTTTTAGAGTGTTCAGTGTATGCATACCCACAGTACATAGTGGTGTGGAAACGCCGAGGTAAACAGATTGTATCTAACAAGAAGTATACTGTTGAAGTGGATTCAAACGCAGAAAACAGATTTGTTACTATAAGGCTTATTATTCATCGGATTTCCAGGAGGAATTACGGAAAGTACACGTGTGAGGCCAAGAATGACCTGGGACACAGTTCGGGCGATGTCATACTGTATGGTTAGTATTATGCTAATTTTTTTTACATATTTAATACCCCAGATCAATGACAAGACTGCGGAACCTTTCTCATTGCCGTACACAGCTCGGGCGATGTCATCCTGTATGGTTATTATTATTCTATATTAAAGATAACGATAATGTTCGTTTGTTTGGAAGAATATATATGTTTATTCCTGAGTTGAAGACAGATGCCATCGTACGGCGTCATGTGCAGCTATTTAATTACATTCTAACATATTTCCTGGTAAATATAGTATTTCCCTATCCTATATTATCAAGTTTCAGTCCATCGTGAAATATTAATTTTTCATTTTAGTCACTCGCTAAAGCTCATGACAAATGAAAATGAGTTCACTTGGGACTTAAACTTAATAACAACACTCGCTTAAAATCCTCTATGTAATTAAATTCTGCATGAATAATAATAAAACAAAATTTATTTTTATTAAGCTGATGTCGTGGAACTAACAATAAATTAATTCTATTTTAAGAAAAAATAACGAAAATTTGATTTCTCAGATAAAGATTACTGATTGATTTTTAGAAATTGAACCACCGTCAACAACATCAACCACCACACAACCAACACCCTCGGCGGCGTCTGGGAAAGACGCGACAGTTTTAAAAGACACGCAGTACTTCGTGAGTCACGAGCAGCCGGGAGTAAAGGTGCAGGTGGACAAACCTGAGAGGAAGAACGCGTCAACAGTTAACAGCATTCCTACTAAACCATATCCGGCGAAACAAGACCAGGTTGTCAGTGGTGAGTACAACGACGTATCATACCGTCACTCGGTGGTTAGTACACGTGCACAATGAAGCAACTTAAAGACAATCACTCCTCACCATTTTGGCGAAAAACTGGAAATCGCTGCTTGAGAAGTATACTGTTCTACGAAATTTGGTAAACAAAATTGGAATGTTAGCTTTCCAGTGATACCCATAACTCCATGACCCAATTTCGTCGATAGAACAGTATACTTCTCAAAGAGCGAAATAATGTGCCGGTGCAGTGAAGCGGAAATGTGAAAATATCGTTATACTACTTAAAATTGTTTGTTTAACGTTGTAAGAATACGTCTTCAAAACACGCAGTCAAAACGTTCTAACACTTCTGAGGTCAATGCTGTTGTCTGCAGAGTTAGCAAAGCGGAAAGGTTTGGCTCCAAAATTAGTGACTGAGTCTTTAAATGTGAATTAAAGACGCAAATATTTTGCCAGATGAAAAAGGTGAAATATCATCAATGTTTGATACATCAGCGTGACCAGCCGATACTATAATGTTGTATGTAAAGCTCAAGAGGACGTGTTTTATGCTAAAAGAAATGGCACGGAAAGTACAGAGCTTTGAATTTATTTGAATTGTTGGCGTCATAGGCATTGTTCCCTTCAGTATTAGTATGTTGTATGTAGGGATTCTCTAACCTCCCTACACCTACACGTTTGTGACCGTCGTTGTTTCTAATCTGTTATCTGTAATATTTATATTTCAGAACAATTTGATAAATATATCATGGCGATTTGGATGCCTTGAAACTTTGAAAATCCCATTTAAATTGCGTTGGTATACACACTCAGTTCCAGTGAGCAGAGGCGGGGATGTGGAGGTGTGGTCAGGCTTAATGGGACGAAACCCTCCCTAAATATTTTAGTTAATTAAATTTTCTTAGATATCTAATTTTATAAATCAGTCGAATGACCTCCCCGATAAAATTCCTGGATCCGCGCCTGGCGTAAATGCAATGTCTCCAGACAGCCGTACTTTAACGTCGATTTCAAAATGAAAAATTGCACAAACATCGTCCCTCTTGAGACCAATAGCATCGATTCTGTTTCCTTTCAAGCCTCATTTATTTGCTTCAAACGTCGTTTATTTGTTCTCAACACACTACGCCTATAAAACACGTCCACTGTTTAAGAGAAGAAACCGGTCCCAGAAGAACGCTATCTGCCCTTAGCGATGCTGGAGATGACGCTCAGGTTGTCTGAAACGAAAGCCATGCCCGGACATCAATGCAATTACAGCAGAATTGAAGCCGATTTGTGGTCTTGATGGGGATCTGAAAACCGTTGCAGCACAGTTTCTGTGTTTTATGTGGCTAGATCAATCTATATTTTACCTCTTCGTTCATACCACTTGTAACCTGTACGTATATACATTTCAAAATTTTCTTTATTTTGACCTTGAACACGGCCAACAAAAACTGTGAATACACACTGATTGGAGAAATGTGCACAAAACCAATAACATAAACAAAATTAAAAGATTCATAACTGTGTATGAAGGATTTCTCGGGGAAGTTTCGTTTTTTTAGGGAAAATTGGAACATACAGTAGCAAACATTACTATTTTTTAGAAGAGTAATGCTCTTTTACCCTGGGCTAGTTCAGACCAACCCACACATTCCCAAAACCTACCCCCATAAATATGGAGCTGAATAATTATTTAGCTGCATACGGTGCGTTAAAGACACAATGCCTAGTTTTAAGATGTATGCCATCATGCTTGCGCATGCATGTAATGCTTTCGATAATACGAAATAGTGAATGTGCATAATATTATGCCGTTGAAGTTTAGTGTACATAACAACAAATATATGTGTTACTGCAGAACAACGTATCAATGGGAGTGTAAGTCAACACGCATGAACATAGTAGTATAACACAGGGATATTTTGTATTTTCCAGGTCCAGAGACTCCTAAGCAAGTATCTGGTGGTGATTTGAAAAAACGAAATGCTGCTTCAACAAAACTTTTATCATTGTCACTTCTTCTCTTGGCCATTGTGTTTGCTCAAGTTACGATCTCATAGTCAGACTCATGCAGTGCTTAACGTGCAAACATTGATGATGGTTTTCCTGCAAAGATTTTAAAGGCACACTCTCGAGTTTAAAATGGATGCCAGCCTACGAGGTCATCTAATGCTATTTGTATCATACTTCTGGCTAAAAGAGCATTTTTATTTATTAAAGTTAACATTTACTTTCATTTTAGTACTTACAATATCAATATATGTAGATTGTATATCTAATACCTTAGTAGTAGTTTAGTATGGTCCTTGGATGTTTGCTTTGTATGATATACTGTAACAAATTAGATGACAAGACAAACATCGGATATACATATATTGATATTGTAAACTATAAGATAGAAGTAAATTCTCTGTTAGCCAGCAATTATTATAGCATTAGATGCGGAAGTAGGGTGACATCCATCTCCAAACGTGGGAGTGTAGCTTTAAGTGATAGCGTGTCACAGTGGTGCCTGAAGACCAGTTGTCATCGTAAACAATCGTGTATGTGTTCAACACTGCTCTAGAGTAAAGAACATAACGGGACTTGGTTTAGCTGGTCACGTTCACACAGCATCTTGTATTGTACATCCAGAAAGACCCATCAGTTGAATAGTGACGTGACACAGTACTGCTGAAAATACCATTTGAAGAGGAACGATATAGTGCTGCTAAAATATCATTTTGTGAGGAAACATATAGCACTGGTGTTAATATCATTAAATTTTATTGAGAAATACATTATTATTACCAATATTATGGGCAGAGGTTGGAGAATTGTTGTTCGATCTTTCCCACCCGATATTGTTCGTGTGAGATATAATCATTATGCGTGACGCCATATAATTCTTGTACGTTAATCAATATTTCTCTAAAGCAAGATCACACCCACATCATGACGTCAAATGTCTATTGTACGTCACTCAAATTCTTCAAATATCTCCTCTATAAACTTTATAGTAGTCTATAATTGAACTAAATACACTACGTTTATACATTTTTGTATCTATTTCTCATATTTAGATAATGGGACATAAATAGAATACCCAACTAGCTATTCGGCAATACTGTTTAACTTGCACTCGGGAATTAATGTCATCCTTCACTCGCTAAAGGTTCGTGAAGGATGACATCAATGAACTCTTGCTAGATAAACTGTATTGCCTGGAATTTCGTCGAGTACATTCTATAAGTACTGCTGAACATATCATTTAGTGAGGAAAGATATACTAGTAGTATTGCTGAAAACATTTAATGAGGAAAGATAATGAGCTAAAATATTGTACTGCAAGACATTTCGTGAGGAAAGATATAGTGCTGCAGAAAACATGATTTAGTGAGGAATCATATGGCGGCACCTACGAAAACATCATTAGAGGAAAAAGATAATACACTGCTGAAAACTTTTAATGAGGAATGATATAGTACTACAGAAAATAGTTTCCTGTGGCATTTATATATTTAAATTTGACGTAGTCAGTCACTTTTGAACAATAGCAGTTAACATTGACGTTTCCCTTATTTATTGTATTACAGTTGTATAAAATGTATATAATTATACTCTTGTATGTAAAAGTGAGAGAATGGCAGATAGCTAAGAGACTACAAAGGTAAAATGGATGAGTGTGGAAATGTTAGGTGTAGATAAATAACCTTATTAAATGTTTATGTATAAATTCTATTACTGAACAGAAATTCAGTAATCAATCACACTACCTGAGTTCCTTTATATTGCTTTTTTGTTTTCATCTTCTAAGCCATTGTTTCCAATTTAAAACAGATGTGCAGTATATGACTTTCGCGAACAAATGGTGTCATCTGTGTTTAAACTTCTCTGGTTATGTGTGTATACAGTCATGCCTTTGTTATTTGGATATAAGCTCATTTGTATGGAGGTATTGTTTAATAATAATGATAAATTGCATATTTCTTAATCTTAATACTCTGGCTCGTGTTATTGTGGCATTCCTCTTATACTCGAATCAGCTGTTTCGATAAAATTAAAGTTTGTTTAAAGACGCCACTGGAACACATTGATTATAAATCAGCGGTTATTGGCTGTCAAACCCACGGTTGTATCGACACTTGGTCAAGGAGGAAACCAGCTGCCGCCAAATATGCCACTCTTCTTCGAATAACAGCAAGATATCTTTTATGTGCATTTTCCCACAGCAACTGCTTCGAAGTCGCTGTTTCGTGTTTAAGACGGATGCAACCGGCTTATAGAATATATTATCGCGTTTCGCAAAAGCATTGCATCATCACTGTTTAAACTGGAGTTTATGTGTGTATATACTGTAATGCCTTTGACCGGTTTTACACTTTGTTGTCGTTTCGAAGAAGATAGCGGACAAACATTATGGCTGTGCTTACGACGAGTGGCATCTGTGAAGCAGGATACACTCACCTTTCTCAAACCCCTGATATCATCATTGCTTTGGCTTCGATTTGTGAGTACATGCCATCTATAATTATGTTGCACCACTTGGTCATGTCAATGTTTTGTCGTTTAGATTATATAAACATCAGGACTTTTTCGTATGGAGATAGACTGAACATTTTTTTAATTGTTAACGTCTTTGGTGCGCGTGTTTTTGTGTCTTCCTGCACTCCAACCAGAGCCTTTAATAGTTCTACAATCAAACTAGATCTCTCTGAATACCTGGGTTAAGACTCCGTAACCTTGACTCTCAAATGACAGTAAAAGAAATCGTAAACAACGCAGTGCAGGGTTTCAGGCACATAGCAGCGAGTAGCTTTGATGTTCTTAGAATAATTGGGAGGTGTAAGAAAACAAAGTGTATTATTTTAAGTCCGTTTCGTGAACGGTGGATCTGACTGACATACCCTATGCCAGATGGTCCATCCCGTGGGCATATACACCAACGTGAAATACAATCGAGCAACCGTTACAGTGTTCAAAGTTGAACATCAAGTTAAATCTCCAGATCCACAGCAAATAATGAAATAAAAAAAATAATTATGTTTGTTTAACGACACCACTGGAACGCATTGATTATTAATCAGCGGTTATTGGATGTCAAACCCACTGTTATATCAACACTTGGTCACAGAGGAAACGCGTTGGCGTCACTTAGGCTACTCTTCTTCGAATAACAGCAAGGCATGTTTTATGTACTGTTTCCAACAGACATGATAGCACAGACCACGGCCTTTCATAGACCAGTCGTGGATCACTGTTTGGAATGGAACATAACCCAGACAATGAAGAGTGACCGTCGTTTGTTACCGACAAAATATTGATATGGTAAAATAAGTATTTCTGCGCAAGGCAGATTCGAAGGGGTTTTGCGATAAAGTTGAGATGGCATGTACTCACGAACTGAAGCCAAAGCAGTGATGATACCAGTTGTTCGCGAAACATAAGCGTATACCCAACCCACTCAACCCGTGGCACCTGTCGTAAGCACAGCTATAGTGTATGCCCACTGTCCTGATCGAAACGAATTTTTGTTTCGTAAAACAGGTCAAAGAAAAGTATAATATCGACATTCATCTCTGAACAGATATATGAAGCAATATTGTCGCATATCTCAATGGGCATATTAAACCACATATATAACAATTATTGTTTTTTTTTCTGATGTCCGTATTTCACGAGTTTATTAAAATTCCCGTTCTGGAAACCCCGATGTCGAAGGCAGAAAGAGTGTCGGCTGTATGGTATAAAGAAGTACAACAGCTCTTAGAATGTTAGCCGGTAGCAACATCAGCGATTTGGGCTGTTAAACAGGTGTTGAGTCTGTTGACCCTTCGCTATGTAGTTTATTTCGGCGCTTGTGCCTATGGACACACTCGCAGGTATTTATATAATTGTAAGATGACACTTTCCTTAAAGCAACACCAGGGAAGAATGATTGTGTACACACAAGTACAATAGCATTAGATAGGACTCATTTGGTGATCAACATCAGAAAACACAATGAGGTTGCTGGTGATAGTTGTATGGAGTAGATTCACTTCTTACTACTGATTAACTACAGCGATACATCATTGATATCATTGATAAACGCCAAAAGGTACATACTTAGGCCAATGAAGTTATCATGATTTTACGCTGGAGCAATACTTCAATACGACATCATGGCTGTGTTGTACTTACAAGAGACTACACCATCAAAATGGACTAGAATCGCATCCCAAAGGTAGGCCTTGGATAGACACCACCAGGTAAAATGAAACGATGAAGGCCAAAACAACCAAGCCAAGGTCTGCTATGAATGGGCTGACGGAGATGCGTCTAACGTTGGGCGAGGTGCAAAAGGTTGCGACGGGCAGGTACCGGCCTCCGTGGTGTAGTGGTTAACGCCACCGGACTACAGGCTGGTAGGAACAGTGTTCGAATCCCGCTCGGGGATCTCACATTCCGACTCCAACCCAAAGTGAGTGCTCCGCAAGGCACTTATACCGACCAGTGTCCACAACTGATATAACAAACGCCTTGGTGTGTGCTAACCTTTCTGTGGGAATGTGCATAATTTTATGACAGATCCCTTGCTACTTATTAATTCGGAGTAGCGGGTTTCCTCTCTCATACTAACACTAACTTCCGTCCTGGACAGGGAGTCGAGGAAACTGGATTGCGTGACCATGACAGACGTGCTTGAACCTTAATTGGATATAGACACGTAAATAAGTTATAACTAACTAACTAACTAACGAAGGACAGGTCCGGATGACGGAAGATCGTCGCAGCCGCATATCCCACTAGGGACGAAGAGCATTAACTAAGTGCACCCTCTTATCCGTGGACCGCATATCATGTTCTATTAGCGTATCGTGCATAAAGGTATCTGTGGGATCAGCATTTTCACAAATCGGCCACAGGGCTCAAAGTTTGTAGGTACAGGGATCGGATCTGATGAATGAATGGGATGTTTAATCGCAGTAACGAC
>JAUTCZ010127421.1:0-23369 GCA_032273805.1 Melanodrymia brightae
AGGAGGGCTTTTTAATAGAGATTGTGAAGGAAAAGCCTAAATCGCAAGTCCAAAAGGCAGAGTAAGTACGAAGTTCGATTACAAGGGTGGAGTGTGGGCCACAAAGGTTGATTATAGCAGTGGGTAGTGGGCCTGAAATGCATTTTCTATACATAAATTGTGGGGTTTTTTAAATTAAAAAAATATTTGTGGGGTGGAGGTGCAGCTCACCTAAACAGCATTTTATGAATGTTGAAGAATCAAATAAGTAAAATTGTTTGACACACAGTGACCAGTAATTAAAACAGTCAATTATGATCACCTTCTGACGTGCCAAATTGACATGTCAGAATTATCTATAATATACCAAACTTTTCTCAAAAAAAACAATAACAACAATATAACATTTTTATTTAAACTAAAATTGATGTATGTCTGCCAACAATGTAAAGGTTTCATCTATAATCTATTAAAAGAGAAGTGACATATTTTTCTGTAACTACTGTATATATGTTTTCATTTTGTGTCAACCAATGTGGGTATAAAGCTACTGATTTCAGGGCTTTGGTAAAAGAAATGGATACATGTACACAAAAATTCTATTATGATGCGAATTTTGTGTATGAATTACATACCATCATAATTCAACTGGTACAAATTTTGACACTGTATAGATAGATCTATGTCAATCGAGTGAATGTTAATAGGCTATTATTGCATTTTTCTCCCTATCGATAGCTTTTGACAAATGCTGACTGATGCCATTTACTGAATTCATCTGCACTTGTCACTTATCCGAGCCAGACATTAACCCCAATATTGAACACACTGTGAGAAACTGCTGGTACTGTATTATATGCCATGACACTAGTTTGAACAAGCGACTACTTGGAGATTACTTTTGTTTTGTTTTCAAAGTTTTAAGTATTGACATAAATTTGTATTTCTCAAAGTGTAAACCAGCCTTGACTCTTGACCTCCTATCCAGCGTATGGTATGTATGCTGGTGATAATGTTGATAATTGTGGATGGACTTTTAATGATCCTCTAGTTATACATGTACATGTGTACATCCAAACCAGTACTATCTATCTGTATTGCGAAAGCAAACAATCAAGTTTAAAATGAAATGATTATTTAAATTGATTCTTACCCTTTTGGATACTTGATCAATTCATGCAGCACCGTATGATCAACATATTCAAAGACTAAGTGGAGACGTTTTTTTCGCCGAAAGACTTCTGTCAAATTCACCAAATTAGGATGTTTCAATTGCTGCAAAACAAAAATATTTAATAAAAAAAAATGAACACAATCTTGATTATTCTCACCATTTGTATTGTAATATGAATATTTGTGTGGTTACTCTTTGTCTAAACTTTATCTGAAGAACCTAAAAAATAAATGTCTCTAATTTGGTTGGAAAATGTTGATCCAAATTCACGAAAATGAGTATATCATGAATAGATAAAGATTGTTTGTTTAACGACACCTTTGGAACACATTGATTATTAATCAGCGGTTATTGGATGTCAAACGCATGGTTATATTGACATTTGGTCACAGAGGAAACCTGCTGTCACCACATAGGCTATTCTTTGAATAACAGCAAGGGATCTTTTATGTGCACTTTCCCACAGACAGGATAGCGCACACCATGGCCTTTAATAGACTAGTCATGGATCACTGGTTGGAACGGAAAATAACCCAACGGGTCCCCTGAAGAGGATAGATCCTTCGATCTATTGAGCCGTAGGCAGACACTACCACTGAGATATGCCCCGCCCCTACACCATGCATAGATGTGAATGCATGTACATGTACTGTGCAATGTAATAGTATAAAATCAGTGCTCCTAGGCATAAAACAGTAACTGCTAACAGTTTATCATAATATTAACTCTACAGATGTAACTCAAGCAGAGTCAGGGTTCGAAATACAAAACATTTCAAGGTATCCATGTGGGATACTAGCATTTAAAATCTGGTATCCAAACTCAATATCTGGTATCCAAATTTATAAACAGTAAATAGCGTCGGGTGTGAATTTATGTGTAGACAAGCGTAATTTGTTTTGGTGAGTGAACGTTATCAGCGTTATATTCGGGTTTCGGATATTTCCATGACAGCGATCTGCAGGATTTTGGATATTAAAATCAGCTAAAATGTTTTTAATTCTATCATGGGTACACAGCTACGATTGGTTGAAATGTTACGTTTGCCACTATATAGTAAAGTAAATTCTTGAAACATACAAAATAATAAATATTATTATTTAAAAAAAGTGGTATCCCAATGGGATACCAGTTTTTAGAATTTGGTATCCAAATTTAGACAGTGGTATCCCCGGGATACCAGGATACCGCTTATTTCGAACCCTGAAAGTTTGATGACCCTACATGTTGTATATCAATTAGTGTAGGATATGTTGTCTAAACCTACATGTCCTCTATGTAGGCCACTGTTCATAGTCACCTACGGTACTTTTTATATGAATATGTAATATATATATTATAGAATTATTATTTGTTAAAGCAGAGGAATAAATAATATCACAATGGGAAGGCAGCAAACCTGAGATCAAATCCAGGTAAATTATATAATTTAATATAGAAGACATCTTTTGAGAGGTCATAACACCAATATTCCTTGCAGCTAATTAATAATTTCAGCATATAACAAATGACGACAGACCTTATTTTTCTGTTAATTTCTATTGTACAAATTCGATTTAGCATTTGAACAATGAAGTGTGTTGTAATAAATAGAATACTACTCGTTAATGCAATCTTGAGACTGTTTATATTACAACTAATGTACTTTAACCGTACATACACCCGGCTTGCTTTCACTCGTCATGTATGATTACATTTGATGTAATATAAACATGCAGTCTTTCATGGACTCGTTTAGTATTCTCTAAATACAAAGAATAATGAATACCTTCAATAAAATTGAAGACATGTCACTACATGTAGTAAAATTTGAAAAACAAGATAACATGTACATTCTTAATATCCCAAAGGTCAAGTGTTAATATAATGGCTAGTTACTTTAAGTACCATGGTGCATTGTGTCATAAGCTATGTATTAACAAGCCATATATATCCCATGACAGGTGTAATAAATCTGACAATAATACCGACAAGGAAGCTGGATTAGTCAAAGGTGTCAGAAGATGTCAGTATTACATAGTGCTTCTACAAGGGGTGGGGAATACAGTGTACGTTTCTCTCATACCCACACATGTAAGATAGAAACAGCCCATGTGGTTCAGGCCCTTTCCCAGGATTTTTTGAAGGCGTTTACATTTTCAAAATTCAGCAATATTATAATTGCATGTAAAATTAATCAGTACAAATTTGATAGGTTATGTATTATACATTGTACATGGATAAACAACTGAATAATACAATTCAGTCTGTTATTGGTGGCATCCATTAGATGCAACACCATACCATCACATACATGTTATAAAATTATTGCCTATTGGGAATTTTGCCTTGACACCAGCCCATTTTCTCCATTAAACGGTACATGTACGTGGATTTGCATTGTTCATACCGAAACAATTCAGAATGGGAGCAACACAACTCTTTGAAGCCGAAATATGGTACGGTATATCTTCACCTGTAACGCAATCTTATTCTATGGCAAAAAAATGCGAGCTTTTTTCTTTCCCTTCATTATAAGATGAACCTATATAGATCACGCCTGCGAACAATTTTTCATTCCGGAATACAATCGTTTCCTAATCATTCCCATGTTGGTCTTCTTCTTTTCGTTCCTTCTTCCTGTGTTGGTTATTCAACTGTTTTTTTTTGCGTAACCCAATAGGGTTCATTCTTGGCTTCAAAATAGCACATATAGAGTAGCCTGCCCCTTAGGACCGATAGAGGGCTACAAGGCGGTGAAGTTCAGGTTGCGAATTTGTACAGCGAATTACAGTATCGCGGATCGGGAGACAAGTTTCAATTAAACACTCCTGATTAACTATACGTCCAATAAACACTAGTTACCCGATATAAATAGTAATATTATAATAATTTGATACGAGTTTAAGCAACAGTAAAGTTATAAACATTAAAATGATTTGGTGTGTTTAGTAATAATGTATGCGTCTTGTTCCCTTGCCTAACTACGCAACTCTGTTAAACTGAAAGCAGACGATGGGACAGACGACCTTCATCATAAGCGCCACCTATTGGCTGTTTGCTCAGGGTAGATAATTGAGGAATGTATCTCATTGAGTTAACGCAAATGACATTTTTTGCTTTTTAAAATGGCATCCTTTATTCTTTGCTATTATAGCGTAATTTCTAATACATCGGTATCTATTACACAAAACTATGGCTCATGATGATTTCACATTCTTATACCGCAGTACAATTTTCTAGCTATTTTTTTCGTAGCAAATTCAGATTGAATAGTTAGTTATATCTTATTTACGCGCTAATATCCAATTAAGATTCAAGCACGTCTATCATTTTCGCACAGTCTATCATTTTCGCACAGTCCAGCTGCCTGTCCAGGACAGAAATTAGTGTTAGTATGATAGAGGAAACTCGCTACCCCGAATTGATAAGTAGCAAGAGATCTTTTATAATCCATTTCCCACAGACACTGGTCGGAAGTACACCTACCCATTAAACCTTGCGGAGCACTCACCCTGGGTTTGAGTCGGAACTGGGATTAAAAATCCCATATGTCACTAATGGAATTCGAACTCAATACCTTCCACCCTTACGTCCAAAGTGTTAACGATTACACCACGGAGGCCGGGATAATAAGGTTGAATAAATGTGTCTACAAATATGTAGCCAACACCCATTACACATTCCCTTTAATTCTGATAATGAGTATTTTGACATACTCACTTCATTATTTTTTCTATCACATTATCAAATTTCGACAGTTGTTCATACAAACGCAAATACAGACCAGACCAGACGACTGTCGAATGTGTTGGCCATGGATTTATTTACTTTATCATAAAACAGCAGTATGATAACAAACTTGTTATACAAGTTTTGCTGTTATTTTAAACCAGCACGGCTTTCGTGTTTGCCGTAAAGCACTCTCAACAGCGCACCGAATATGAATAGAAGAAAGGTCCCGTTTGAATGGACAGGCATACTCGTCGAAAGACAAATGTGCCGACCCAATACAAAATCCATTCTTTGAGATATTGAAAGCAAGCAGGGCTGGTAAACAATTTTCATATAGCTAAAGAGGAATGTCACAAAACAACAGGGCAGAGAATATGGCGGTTGCATAGGCTTCAGTCACCTGTGACGAGTTGCCTTCATCTTAGTCGTCAGGTGGACTATTTCACGCTACGACAGATTTCCAGCATATTCTTGCGAACAAAGATAGTGTGGTTAAAAGAAGGGTGAAAAAGACCAAACTGAACGCGGAGTATAGCAGACGACATTGCTGTCAGTGTGACTGGGACTGGGATAGGGAAACAAGGTGTCAGCTGGCTGGTGTTCCCACACAACTGAAATCTAACACTGAGCAAGTGCGGCTGTGGACTCGTGTGAGAAACTAGCTCCCCTCAGGTAAGCTACGTAATTCACTTGTTTACGTCACTGCGTGCGCTCCTGCTACTGTCACTATGCAATGTTATTAGCCGCTTTCTTTCAAGTGTTTATCACGCAAGTGGTTTGCTGGACATACTGTCCCAGGTTTTTTTTAATATTACGTGGCGGACCGTGCCCATGGTGGGGTGCTTGAACCTTCAGTGGATGTAAGCACCCAAAACATTTGGCTATTGGCTATTTATATTACGGGAACACCTAATTTGTGTTATTAGAACTATAATATTATACTTTAGGTATGTATCTTTCCAATTAATAAACCTTATTTTACGTGCTATTATCCCTTTAATAAATGAATAGGCATCCGTTCTTGGTGTTTGATTAGCACGTAATAAACAACAAACCTTTGACAGAAATGCCATAGCTGGTATCACATGGACTAAGATACTAACAATCAAAGTGAAAAGTCAAACATTGTTCTAAACTACTGACTATGAGTATATTATATATGTTATGTAAAAATTACTATACATTTAGTCATCATTTACAATTTGTGGTAATTATATGTATATGAAGGTAAAAATTAACGAAAGCAATTAATGGCATACTTGTACATGTAATGCCTAGTTTTAAGGCGAATGCCACAGTGCGTCTGCATCTAATCCTATTTGTAAAATATGCCTGGCTTATAAATGGACCATTGATTATTATTAAATTAATATTTACTCATATCTTATTTCTTTCAATACCAATATTATGTGTACACCCAATGCGTTTTTAGTAGCTTCATATGCCACTAGCATTTTTGCCTATCATAATTTAGGTAAAAGTATGCATCAAACTATTATTGCCAATTGGATGACCAGAAACACATTGGATATACATAATTGATATTGTAAGCAAGAAGACGTAAGTAAATGTTACTTTTAGTAATAAAAAATCCTCCATTAGCCAGAAATACGTTACAAATAGCATCTGCACAAGCACGGTGCCATTCGTCTTAAAACTAGACATTGTGCCTTTAACAGGATGAGGGTTTAACATATTCATTTCAAACAATAAATATTTAGTAGTAAAAATACCGATTAATAATCAACCATATAATATCAATGTTTGCGTACGAAAGCATTTCTAATCCCATGTAAATGTGTCAACTGTATATACGTATTGCTGCAAACCTCATATAAAACACGCCACCCGCGGATACACAGCGGCAGGGTGGTCATAAATTACATGTAAAATTAATATTTGCGTGGGAAACGTCCACTGTATTGCTGTATACATTATGGTCCGTGCATATTGGTGGAAAATAGTTGCTGGGTTGGTGGTCATAAAACAGTGTTTAATGCGTGCATCCTCATATTGATCTGGTTACATGGATTTACTATTAAAGCCCCTCTCTCGAGTTCGAAGTTGGATGCGCATCTTACCGTATATTATTGATAACATAATTTATAGCTTATTATTATCAATATAAGGGCGATTCCATGGTACTTGTCACGTCCGGAAGGATTGTTTTTCATCAGTTTGGTTAGTTATGACAAAACTCTATGTTGTTAGATAATTCAACTGTTAGGAATTTCAAATTGCAGTACAAAACAATTAATGAAATTTGATAATATTTGCATTTATTTACATAACAAAGAGAACTAAACGTTCCGGACGTGACAAATACCATGGAATCGCCCATAAATATAATTTATGAGTATCCTATGTGTTTCTGGTCATACAAATTGTTATACACTGTAGTAGCTTAATGTGTATTTTTGTCTAACACATTTTATATCGTACAAAATTATTATAGGCAAGAGTCTAAAGTCCATACCAAGCTATCACAAACGCATTGGATATTCATATATTGATATTATAGGTAATAAAATGTAAGTAAATGTTAACTTTAATAACAAAATTAAATGATTTATTGTCCAGAAATGTGTTACAAATAGCATTGTACTGTGACATCCGTCTTTAAACTCGAGGGTGTGCCTTTAAGGGCCGTTAAAGAAGGTTGTATACACTATACACAGTTACGTATGAATTTGTTTTTGTGTATCTCCTATATGCATGTAGATAATATCCGTCTTCTAATAACGTCAACACAAACCAACATCAACATGTAACAGAATTTAATCATAGTTCACGAATGTCACTCCAGTAATTTACCACTGATGCCACATATATTTATATATCATATAATAACAACCAGTCTCTTATCACCCCTAAGGTGTATACAGTGGTTGGCAAATATTTGAGAAAGTCGCAGTTTCACGCGTTAGTGCCCTATATCTTGTATATTATTATTATAGTACTGTAGTAGTATAATAATAAAGCTGATAGGTTTCTCTTGTCCAGACCAAACATTCGCTAGCCGGTTTCGAGGACTGGAGTATTTGGTCAATGCTGGTGTATAACAATAATTATGAACGTCCGACGCTAGTGATACTTGTATTATACAAGAAGATCAATGGTCAATAGGGCGAGCGCTCGTGGTCTCTCGCTAGACCGATGTTTGCATCTAACAGGCTACATGCAACCACCGGTCTAGTTAGCGGCCGCGAGCGCTCACCCTATTGAACGCAAGGCAGAAGTCTCAATTACTGATGCTTCCTTATCTTCTCTTTGTAACTGTAAATTATGATCTCATGATATGGACCACATGACATAGACCACATGACATAGACCACATCAATATATGCTCTATTTGTTTGTTTAACTACAGATGTATAATAAATGTAATATTATAACATAATTATGTAAATCCATGAAAGCTGCAAAACCACGATCCAAATATTATAATATGAATATTAACTTTTCGTTGGATTAAACAGTCCGACCATCAACATAATGTATTATCATTTATTCTGCTCACCGTCCAAATTTAAATTACGTCAGGCCGACGAGTCAAACAACTATCATTTCGACCCATTATAGTCCAGACAGTATTCAAATCTAAAGTCTTTACCCCTGGTCTGGCCATGGGTGCAGCATTGGCATTGCGTCCAGGCCGTGGATGGCGGACCGTACCCATGGGGCCATCCTTAACAAAGTCTTCACTGATTGACTGAATGACTCGTGGGATAGCATTTTGGCAGTTTTGATGAATTTAAATAATATAATCATGCTATAATATACTAAGAAATACCCCATTAGCCAGGAACATGTCACAAATAACACTAGAATCGCATTCATCTTCGAATTTGGAACTATGCCTTTAAATCCATTTACTACACACCTCGATAAAAACTTATCCAAATCGATTTCGTTCGTTTGGTATACTGGCATACGTTTTGAAACAACTCATATGATATATGATATATTTAACGGCCATTCATGTAATGACGTTTGAAGAAATTAATCTAAAACATAGCGTATAATATATTCTGGTATAATGCGTCACATCTTAGATTAGTGTCTTATAGGAAATAAATACGCACAATAATTGAGACGGGGGTACTGGATTATCACTAAACTACATCGTTTAATGGAAGACACGCAACCTCTATCTACTGATCATATCACTTGTGTTGTGATGACTCCTACTTCGATTGTATTTTCCAAGGGTCAAGGATGGACTAACCTGAAACTAAAGGTCATTCTGAACCGATATAATCACAACACTCGGATTATTAGGGCATGAACACTGCCTGCGGATGAGCCATTTGAACCTCAACTACAACTGACAATTGAAATGGTCTTGGGCAGAGCTTCTGTCCCCCGGAGAGTTTCCGCTCCAGACAGTCAGGGGTGGTCCTCAAGGCGAGCATGCATGACCCTCAAGTGGACATTGTGTTTGTCAACGTTTTGACCTAACCTGACCTGACAACACTTACTGAAGTTAACGCTCATTATTTAACGAACTGGTTACTTTTAGATTATACCGATAGTATTTGGTATACTGTGTGCAAAACTCAGCATGGTTAAATATCACACCTGTTATGGTATGAATATTATGCATTTTGACAATAAATCACTACAGAAAATGGCCGTTTGAAAACATAATTATGAGAAAGTTAACTAATAATATAGAATAAATCCAAGATTGCGACTATGTTTGTGAAAATGTTAAAGTTAAACCTAGAACAAATAGAAAAAGAATTATTTGACGTCAGCTAACTTTAGTACCCTTTTGTGGATCTCCAAGAGGAAATCGCTCTCTGAACAGACATGCAAAAGGTACCTCATCAGCATAAATCCAAGATGGTGGCTATACGTGGCAGTGAATATCCTGGGAACGGTTAAATGTGTACCCAATAAATGTATTATGGACATATAGAAATGTGACCTCTCTGAATTCGTAAGACATAAAATCATCGCGATAAGACATCAATCATATGTCACCATTTTAGGACATGTCATAAAGTTATGAGTTCCATGTTGTTTGCTATACTTTTGCTGTTATATATAAACATGCACTGATTAATCACTGCGTTTTAGGTTCAGGGACTCGTATACTAAATAGTACTTTTCTAAGACAACTAACAAGTAACAATAAATTAACTAATGATTTTAAACAATTTATAAACCATTTAAAGTAGCATCATCAAAGTTGAGATTTTCGTGTTTGTGAATATTTTAATTACACAATATATAATAATCAAGCAATGAATACACGCACAGTTGTCGTGGCTGTTACATCACTGTACATGTTGTTACGGCCCACCATGCTACTACGAATAAAAAAATTATTATACTCTTATGCTTTATATATACTTACATTTTATCACAAATAGTGGTGATCTTTTTTGGTACAGTGCATACTTATTCTTAACATCGAATGAGCGATCATTTCCATGGCATACTTATTGCTAAAAAAAACACCTACATATGAGATTCCACTTATCCATCATCCGAATACTTGGTACGTATGGTTCAGATTCCACATAATTATAAGTTACTGTTCTAGCATGCCATCATTCTGTCAATCAGCGTATTTTTGCACGTAAGGTCGCCGAGTCGGTTATGCGATATAGTGTTCTCGTGCAGATTTGATCAACTTTAAATAATTCGTGTAACGATGACAGAAACAAGAATGCTGATATTGCCTGCAGCGGAATATTTGAAAACACATAAGACTCACAGTAGAGGAAATCAAGTACATGTATAGTCCAAAATGTAAAGCATATGACGTATCTTCAGATGATCTTACCATCTAGTTAAACAACTGGATCTAGACGAAAGGTTTTTGCAATTAAAGACACAATGCCTACATATAAGACGAATACTGTTTGTAGCATATGTCTGGCTAATGGAGCATTTTTTATGATTAAAATCCACATTACTTACATCTTATTGCTTATAACATCAATAATATGTATATCCTGGTAATCCAATGTTCATGTTTCTCGTCATCGAAATGGTTATACTAGTTTAATGCAGAGGACTTTATCGTGTGCCAAATTATTGTAGACAAAAGTGCACGTAGCATATTACTACAAACTCATTGTTTGTACATATATGTATATTGCTATTGTAAGCAATAAGATATAACTAAACATTAATTTAATAATAATAAAAGGTCCAGTTATAAGTCAGAAATACATTACAAATAGCATTAAATGCTCAATCACTGTGGCAGTCGACTTAAAACTATGTATTGTGTCTGTAAGTGAAGACTCGAGACCAGTAATATCATTCACTTCTAGGATATCGGCACCGTAATCACAAGTTCACGGTCTTGGGGGAACCCTACAGCAAAATTGTGGTATATAATTATTATGTTATCAGTAAGCTATCGCCATTGTGCATCAATGGCTTCCAGGGCTCGGAGACGGTAACCATTATGTACTCAGATACATAGACACATGTATGAATCTACTCAGTCTACATAATTTGCATATAGAAATATATATGTGCAGACTACTCATTACGGACTACATAATAGTATACCCATGCGTATACGGATTACACATAACATGTAATCTCATACTACCACAATAATTAAATGATCAAATAAATTTAGACAAATTATTTGTCACTTCACGTTGTGTTTGATAATTTAGGCAAACTGAGTGTAGGCAAGTGAAATTTAGGTTTGATTCACGTAGGCAAATTGAGTGCAGGTTGAATTAGTATAATTATAGTGAAATTACTAGTATACGTGTATGTTTACTGAATTTGTATATAGATTTATTTGGGGTAGACTGATTGTGATTTAATGTAGATACATGTGGGTGCATCCTCAGTTCGTGTAGATATATTATTGATAATAGACGTCATTAATGTAGATACATTGAGTGTATGCAAGCTGAATTAGTGTACGACAATTGAGTGTATACAGTATTAGTGTATGTAAACAATACAGGTCAAGTTATTGTATCTAGACTGTGTAGTTTGAATTAACTAGTTTAAGTTGACGTAGTGTAGACAGAAATACTTTAGCAGATTTGGTTGACATGATGCACGTATTTTCTAAATGAATTCTATGCGAATTCTGCATGATGGCTAATAACTTATATTGTAGCATCAAAATGAAAACAAATTACATTCCTGTAACCTTACTGTAGATAAAAGTTCAAAGACTATATTAAGCACTGGATATACATAATGATATTGATATTGTAATCAATAAGGTGTAAGTGGTTGATAGTTTTAATAATACAATTGTTCCATGTGCCTGAAATTTAAAAAACAAAACAAACAAACAAATACCCCCCCCCCCCCCAAAAAGCATGTATACACATCTATTAAACTCCATATTAACCTATAATAAAGAAATAAATGTTTATTAGCAAAAAAATGTACTAGAAATATGTTACAAATAGCATTAGATACGGAAGGACGATTGCACATGTTTTAAAACTAGGCATCGCGTCTTTAACTTGTTTGTGTACAGATTGAAACCAAAACAGTGTGAAGTGCTTACATCTAGTGACTGAAGGTTCAATGAACCAAACTTCAATGCCTCCCTCCACTTCCTCCTCCTCCTCCTCCCACCGTGAAACGGTCAGCTGCACGTCGATTAACTGAATTGCTTATTTCAAACGTTTGTCCAAGGTCGGTGTGTAAGGATTGTAAAGTGGCTTTCTTTTATTATAGTTTCACCTCAGTTAATCTAGCGAACCGTGGTCGGCTCACGATTGAAAGGTTGTCCACTTTCCACATTGATGGTATCGTAAAATGGAGCAAGCCAATTTAAAATAGCAATTTTCTGTTCTATCGAACATCAAGCAACATTACGTTTAAGCGGCATAGTTTGTTCCAATTATTGCGGAAATACGGGCGTACTTTCCATAATCTCAAAGACGTAAACAAAACGAAATTAACCCTTTAACCACCGACGATGTTCTGAGTCCGTTGCAGAGTGAATATATTCTCACATTTCTTCAGATCAATTCCCACATTTTGAACTGTAAATTACAGTGTGAATTATATACTGTCTCACATTACTTCCCCAGAACAAATCATATTTTAAACAGCATGTTGTATTTAACGTTAAACTGTGTATATACTATATACTGCCTTATATTGTTTCTTCAGAACAATTCACACATTTTAAACTGCTTGTATTTAGTATTGCAGTGTGTGTATATACTGCCTTACATGTATTCTTCTCATAAGTAATAATTCCAAAGATATTCTTTCAAAAGTTCCATTTAACCTGCCTGAATAAAACATCCTAAACGTGTCTAATGTTGTGCCAGAGACGATACTAGTTAGGACGAAAAATAACCCAGACTAGTTTATCACCTAAGCTGAATCCCACGATCTCACCCAGACATCTTCTCTGTTCAACCTGCCTTAATAAAACATCCTAAATTTGCCTAATGTTGTGCCAGAGGCTATATTGTATAAGTGTGTATATTTATACTGTGTATAATGCATAGTATAGGAGAATGGCTGTCTCACAGTATGGCTGTTTTCCAACTCGTTTTAGCCAACTACAATTACCAATGTAAAGTACGGACTTCAGTTTTAGACGTATGGAAGAAATGCCATTGTAACATTTCTTCTGATAATCATGACTTCCATTTATTAAAATTACAATTACTTACATCGTATTACTTGTCGTAGAATATCAGTAATATGTATGTCCAATGTGCATTATTTAGTAGCTTAATGTGCTCTTAAATTCGGCACAGAATCTTTTATAATCAAAATATGGTACAGTAAATATTTATACCAAAAATAAGGTGCTTTAAAACTTCCGAGCAATAAAACATAAAAGTGTGTTTAACGACACGAGTGAAGAACATAAGATATCAATGATGTAGTTGTTTCGACACATGGTCACTGAATAGCCCTTTTGCCGCCACATACCGATTAGCAGCAACGTATCTTCTCTATTCAGTTTTCACAGACAAGATAGCACATACCACAGCCTTTGACATACCGGACGTGGATCACTGGTTTGAACTGGAAAAAACCAACGAGTGTACTTAGGAGGATCACCAGTCTCCATAGCCCAGTGGTTAGCTCATCGGGCTTGAGACTGGTGGGTACTGGGTTCGAATCCCATTCGTGGCATATGGGAATTTTAATCCCTGTACCGACTCGAACCCAAGAGTGAGTGTTCTGCAAGGTTCAATGGGTATGTGTGCTTCTACTTACACCGACCAGTGTCCACAACTGGTTTAACAAGGGCCGTGGTATGTACTGACCTATCTGTGGGAAAGGGAATATAAAAGATCTCTTGCTACTGAACAAGAGTAGCGGGGTTCCTCTATCATACTAACACTAACATCTGTCCGGGACAGACCGTCGAGGCAGCTGGACTGCGTGAACATGACAGACTTGCTTGAACCTTAATTGGATATAAACACTTAAATAAGTTATAACTAACTAGATAGCTAACTTAGGAGGATCGGTTCTTCGACCTCGTTCAGCCAAAGACGCTATAGGGAAGACATGTCATAAAATTATATTATAAAGGCTGAGAACAAGACTAGTATCTGTTATAATACTCACTGATGTAAAACCAACTACTGGTGTTTGGGAATGAGAGTCACTTGGTGAACACTCATTGTGTTATAACTTACAGGAGTAAGCTGTGAATATCATCATGCAAGCTAAAATATCACTCGTTTCTCGCATGACGGCTAAAATGGCCATCTTGAGTCAACGAGTTCTTTGATCGAGATACATGTAGGTATAAAGCGAGGTCGAGTCTACATTAATGGCAGTCTTATCAAAAGACGAGGGTGTTGTGCTTGAATAACTTTGTATGAATCGTATATTCTAGTTTGGGAACGTCGGACTTGATTAAACATTCATCTTTGCTTGCCAAGATCCCCCGTCGAGTTAAAGGGAAGTTATGACCAAACTAGTCAATGATGTCACACATGATTGCACTTTTTACGTGTATTTTGTTTCGAGTCAACATCACGTGTATTTGCCTAATTTTCTTCTCAATATGTTGTGTATGAATATTAACCCACCAATGTTTACTCAGTTTACTTTACATATAATAGCCTTGCAGCATACTGAACAATATTTCATTTTGCATGCTTAAAAATTGGAGAAAACAAAGTTAGTATAAATGTATAGACATAAGCCTTCTGTATAGAAAACATACACGCATACTTCATTTCTGTATATGTTCGGTGAGGAGCAAGCATCGTTCTCCCTGTTATTTTCTGTTCCAACCATTGCTTCACAACTATTACATCAAAGGCGGAAAAGTTATAAAAGGTCGCTTGCTGCTAAACGGTAAGAGTATCCTATGTGGCGATAGAAAGATTCGTCTGAGAAATTGTGTCGACACAACCCGTGTGTTTGACATCCATTAGCCAATGATTATGAATCTGTGTTCTCCAGTAATGTATCAAACAAACAAATTTATCTTTTGTATAATTATCATTATCTGAAGAGCGGGGTGTAGCTCAGCAGCGTAAGAGCGTCCGCCTGAGGTTCGATAGGTCGAAAGATCGATCCTCTTCAGTGGAAACGGTGTGTTATTTCCCGTTCCAGCAAGTGATCCACGACTGGTCCATCAAAGGCCGTGTTGTGTGCTATCCTGCCTATGGGAAAGTGCACATAAAAGATCCATTGCTGTCGTTCGAAGAAGCATAGCCTATGTAAAGTATACATAAATATTTAATTTCTGATAATCAACACCACAGCAGTGAACATTGCCCTTTAGATTTCTGATCGAGTCGCCCCTATTCATAATTCTGACCATCGACACTGTAGCAACATTGTCCTTTAGATTTATGATCATTAGCCAATAACAACATTGCTTTCCTCTATATTTCAGATTATAACACAATAACAATTTTGTCCTCTACTGTTTTTTATCTTCAATTATAATATTGCCAAAACAGTTTCAGTCATCGCAATGTGTTGCTGTAACTTAAAGTTATTTATGTGCACGCTTGCCTGTAAATGTCAAACCGTTTGCATCAAAACAGTTCTATGTATTTAGATTAGGTTGAATGAAGGGTGTAGACAGATATATGATATGACAGTCTCGCAGACGTATATGCAATGTTAAAAAAATACATGTAGTATAATAGATCTATTCTTCATACCTTTTCCGTTTCATAATTGCTTACCCTCTTCTTTAGATTCTGCAAAAATAGTGTAACTTTGTTTGCAAAAGCCTAACGGGTGGTCTACGCTGATGCAGACAGAGCTTGATATTGCGGATTACTGGATTACTATACGATCTGTGTGGCTATTTAGAGAACGATTCGGTCCTAATTTGTAAATCACCACTGAATTTCCCTCATTAAAGCTATAATGCCGAGTTTAAGACGAATGCCACTGCACGTGCGTACCTAGTGCTATTGTATAACATGTTCCTGCTCATGTAACCTTTTCTAATTATTAAAATCAAAATGTTCTTCCTTAGAATATCAACATCTGTCTATTTAATCTGTGTCTGGTCATCCACATGTGGAAGTTTACATGCAATAATTTGTTACATAGCAAATTAGTATAGTCCAAGAATCCATGGTATGGTACTAAATTCTTGTTCTACAAATGTCCAGATACCATATTAAGCTACTACAGATGCATGGGATATACATTATTCATATTGCAAGCAATAATAATTATGGGTAAATGTAAATTTTAATAAATATAAAATTTAATGCTCTATTGGCCAAAAATATGTTACAGATAACATTAGATGTGTACGTATAGGGTAGCATCCGTCTTAAAACTCGGGAGTGTGCCTTTAATATTATGCGTCAGGGGTTGTAGATGATATGTATATGGTGCATAGTTTGGTTGAACAGTACTATATCACTTTTAACCACATAATTATGTTAACATTGCCTGGCCGCGGCCAAGTAACTACTTTTAGACAGCTGAATGGACATTTTAGTGGGTAGGGACCCTGTGGGTAGGGACCCTGTGGGAGCTATAGCCTCTAATTGATCTTAAAACAGTTCTTTTTGGAAAATGGTCAATGGTCAAGGACGAAAGCTCGAACGCTTCCAACATTGCCCAAACGTTACACATGGGTAGACAATAACTCTCTAGAGTCAAAGTTGTTCAGGCCAAAGTTCAAGGTTGTGATTCCAGGCCCTAAATTGGTGATTATGACTTTTTACTTTTAGTTTATTAATTTCATTGCGGATTTAGCGCATCACACGACTACCAAACTTTGTATTTCAATATCTAATGTCAATGTTAAAGTCATTAAATGGATTTGAAATTGGGTTTTTGCCTATTGTTCCCCTCATAACTCACTAACACGTATTTAGCTTACTACAAAGTACTTAGCTTACGATCAACATTTGCCATACTATTTAGCATTGATACTGGGTCAACTTCTTCCAGAATGTGTCCCATGTGTTTCGCCAATATCTCGGGGCTATACCCGACGTCCAGTCTTTTCATTTTCCAAGTAGTTTTCACCTAGCAAAACTTTATAACCGTGTGCTTACGTTGTATAAAGTACACCATTCAACAAAGTTCATAGATTGTTGGAGAATGTAGCCCCGAGGCACACATCGCATATAAAAAACTGAACTAAAGTGTGGGCTAGTTGACCTTATCCTATTAAATTTATATATCTTTGAGATTGTATTGCTTACTGCGAATTCCTTCAGCCATCAGCTGTACTAGAAACACCACTATTGTAGTGAAAGCGTTCGTGTCCAATTGAATATGTTTTGTTCAAATCCTTACAAATAATCACGTTTGTATGCAACTACGTGTGTTGGTTATTCTTACAGTGTTCCTTTTAATGCGTCACATCAACAATTCAAATTTCAGAAAATAGAGAACAGAATAGTGAGTTACATTGATACAGTATAGAATTAATAGTTCAATAGTGATTTCATGACCTGAAACATGATTAAGATAATTATTGTTATTAACTTGTCAGTTGAATTTCAGATTTGGCGATACGTACATTGTAAGCGGAGCCCATTCATATTAATTTAACAGACCCCAGATATTTCCGTATTGGGTCACTAAACCACCGAGTGACAGATGCATTCCACTAAATCTAAACGATAAAACCACATACATAGCCAAATACTTATCTATGCACAAGACATAGTCGAATGGTCTATGACAAAGTGAAAAATGCATGTATTCACAAATCACAGCCAACGCAATGATGATAACAGTTATTCGTGAACGCGGAGCATATCCAGCCGAACCAGTGGCTCCCACAGTAAGCAAAGGAAATTTGTTTTGTCTGCTGTCATTATCGAAACATGTCAAAGTAACATCATTATTCCATCAGACATAATATGGGTCAATGATTCGCCATATTGTGAAATAACCTGTGCATGTCTAACATCAAATATTTTCAAAAGATTTCTCAAGTCCATGCATGTAAAAATTCTGACGAAACACAGTTACTGTGAGTCAGACGGACATGTCATTGCATAACGTTGGCATATATAATTAACAAGCCGCACCGTATCTCAGAAGTTGTAATAATTATGCAGTATTATGTACATGCCATAATAATTATGATGAAGTAGGTGGAATGTTGCTCGGCGTTAGGGAATAATAACTATTATAATACTATTTTCCAGTGATCAGACTGTAACTTAGACAGTATGTCTGTCTGTTGAGCGCAAGTGTGTCCACCTGACGCACGATGAAGGATATATCCTCATCGGGGAACCGGTCGGGTTATTCCTCGACTGGTATATCAAAGGTCATGGTGTGTGGTATCCTGTATGTGAGAAAGTGCACATAAAAGATAATTGTATTCTCTACAAGTGACCTAATATGAAATATACTTGGATAAGTTAGGAAACTGCTTATCTTGTCGTATTAAGTAACGGGTCAACACGTGATCCAATGGCAGGAGACGATGTCCGTGTACATTTGTATACAACTTAAAGAGAACCTGTGCTTTGTTTTGGCAATAATGTTACAGACCGTCAGAAATCAGTAAGACTACATTATCCTTACGTATCAACTGAGTAAAATCAATTAGTTACATGTTTTTAATCTGAAAACACAACGAGGAATGATGACAAAGCTCAACTTATCTTACACGAAATGTTTACTGAAAACCTAATACAACGCTGTGGTAACTACCAAGGCTTTATTGTTGCATAACATGGAATGTTAAGTAAGAAGGTTAACAATAGATTCCATCGGAATGCGTCCATCCACAATAATATTGATTTAGCCACTGACAAACGTTTCCTTTCCGTAGTCTTAGACATGTTGGCACGGTTGGAAAGCGGAGTAGGGTGAGGGGTTGGAGTGGGTTTCTCTAGTTCATCCAGTTATGTTGATTTAGTCAGTCATAATTGTCCTTTCTTGTAAGTTTAGACAATGTCAAGTTGGCGCGGGTGGATGCTAGGTGTGGCGAAATGACGTGGTATCAAATCCCATTTGAAACACAATACTTCATTTTCATGTTCAATTTATTATCTTTATGTAGCATACTTAAAATCCCCCTTTCATCTAAATGATAGCCTTTATGGACTCATGAAAAAGCGCTTGTTTTGTTTTATAAACTTGTGAGCATTTTAGTTACAATGGCGGGTATCCTAACGTGTCGACAGGCTCTACTTATCTAAGATAGTTATGTTTCTTAATCTTGCAAAGGTCATTTAGCAATACATACATTCATTACCTACTGAAACAACGACAGAAATATTTCCATCGATCTTTCTCGATTATCTGGCAAACGTGATACTGGATAAAGGAAATATGTAGTTATGACGCCCTTGTTATCCCTTCTTTATATCATGGCAATACAGGCTGAACGTTCTGGATCAAAACGACTTTGGCAACTGTCCTTGGTGCAAGGAATCTTACTGTTGAGATAAAACAGTATTTTAAGAGTGATGTCTTTCAACGATCGTCATAAACTGGTAAACTAATTGCAGAATAAGCTTTGAACATTTCACTATATTGTCGTTTAGATAAAACTAATCCTAGCATTCTATAACAGCCAAACGCTTATCTGCGCGTGCACACTATGACACAGTCGACGTGTCACGTACTCGCTGTTCACAACCAAAGCAGAGGTAATAAAATTATTAGGTATTCGCTTGGTACAGCAAGCAATACTGGTCACAGTTGTTGAACGACAAATAGGTGATTCCAGAGTTAAGATGGATGCACACGTTCGCACTTAATGTTATTGTATCATGTTATTAGCTGATACATCCGCTTTTAAATATTAAAATTGACATTAACTTATATATTCTTCCTTAAACTATTCGTATCTGTGTATCCAATGTACAGATGGTTATAGTATAGCTTAGATGCTCACTTCAGAGCTTGAAGATGGATGCTATTTGTAATATCTTTTTGGTTAACATTTACTTACATTTTGTTTCTTACAATATCAATTATATCTATATTATGTGATTCTAGTCATCCAAACTATTGTAGATAATAAGATTTAAGTAAACGTTAATTTTAATAAATAGAAATGCTCTATTGGCCATAAATGTTACAAATAGCATCCGTCTTAACATTCTGGGGCCAATTTCATAAACTATTTACGACTAGTTGTGGACGTAAACGTAAATATCTGTTTAAAAATGTTTCCCAAAATAATTATAATTAAACGTAATACGAATAGCGTCCGCGAATAATATGTCACAAATGACCAAACACACATCACGTCTCAGCTACTAATCATAGTCGTATCACTGACCGTTAAGCCACACTTCTTCTTTTTTTCGGATTACGGATCCGCCGACGTTCATTTTGCCAAAATGAAACAAACATTTTCCCGCCTACTTACGATTTTTACACAAGCAGTGTCGGGGAAATATGAAAAAAATAAAAGTACAAGACTTTTTGGATCTTTTCTATTTCTATTTCTCCTCCATCTCGAACTTCTTACTGAAAACATTCGTAATATAAAAAAATAAAAATAACAACAGGAATTGGGTGAATTCTATTTATATTTTTATTACATCCTCCGACATTGCCCCCTTCAAAAATAAAATCCGTAATCCTAAAGATAACAAAAGTGTAGCCTTAACGATCGACATTGCTCTACTTACGTTTACGTCCACAACTACTGTAATCGTAAGTAAGCGTGAACTTGAATAATTTAAAAAGGCTCTATATTAGCCAGAAACATGTTGCAATATCTTTAGGTGAACACGTCTGGTGGCATGCTCAAGAATATCCATATTATTCGATATTAGAAATTTCGAAGTTAAGAAGTTTAACTGCATTTTGTTAGGTGTTGTGGTGTCAACTTGGACGGTTTATTATCTGCGTATTGTGAAAACATACCATGAAACGATTACCCAGTTCTTTATCAGTCGTAAAGTAGTTACAATAATTATACATATAACCAGAAAAAGCTCATTGAGACCAGAACACATAATATGAAAAGAAATCCTTCATAGAACACTAATTCACTAGGACCAATATTGTGACCAAGTCTTTGAAAAATGACGAAGCATGCTTTGGTGCACGTATATGTATGTATGTATGTATGTATGCATGCATGTATGTATGTATGTATGTATGTATGTACGTATATATAATGGTAAACAATGGCGACATGATATTTAGTTATAATGGGAAAAAAATAAAATAGGATTAAACAAAAATATATATAAAGAAGTTGTAAGAATAGATTTTGAAAAGGAAGAAATAAAGTACAGAATAGATAGTTAGAGAAGTTGCCATTGTACTCAGACAGTAAAATGATCAACCTCGTGCTCAAGGGAAATCCCCAAAAATTACTTAATTTAAAGATACCACGGAGACGTCATTCCGTCAAACGGACGATTTAATACTCCCGACCATTCTTTCCGTTTGACGGATGCGTGCATGTGTACACGCTCATTGAAAAATGTAGTATCATTCTCGTCCGTTGACGGATGCGTTAGACGGAACCGTTTGACGGGCTTATGTGTACCTAGCTTTATACGTAATATCTCGAGGTAATATCTCGTTTTACTGATCAGGCTACAGTGTATTTGTTTTATTCCATAAAGAACCGTTTTATTATTTAATCCATTTGTTATGATATTACCGGACTTGCGTTCACCAATGTTAAAACACTACAATACCCCCATTGCAATTGATATAATGTATGTTGTAAAAATGTTTAAATTACAAATCCTATATTTGCTATCTATTCCAAATAAAGCAGATCCTATGCCTTAGCACACTAATTAATTAACTAATTAATTACTTCTCTGCATGGGCGTTTCTTGGTGGGGGCATGTCCCAATCAGAGATTATTGGATGTAAAACGCACGGTTATATCGACACTTGGTCACAGAAAAAGCCTGCCGCCACATAGGCTACTACGCTTCGAATAACAGCAAGAGATACTTTATGTGCACTTTCCCACAGACAGGTTGGCACACACCACTGCCTTTGATGAACAAGTCATCAAAGAACTGATTGTAACGGGAAATAACCCAACGGGTCCACTGAGGGGTATCGATGCGTCGACCTGCTGCACCTCAGGCGGATGCGCTTGCGCAGAACAAATGCTATTGTAAAACGTTGGCTGCCAAGAGTCTGTTATTTAGGGACCGTGCATAAATGTCAATGTGTTTCACAAGCCGAACACTATTGGGAAGAGGTGGGTTGGGGTAAACAAGGTGGGGTGGGGTAAACGAGGTGGGGTGGGGTAAACGAGGGGGGATGGGGTAAACGAGGGGGAATGGGGTAAACGAGGGGGGATGGGGTAAACGAGGTGGGGTGGGGTTTCAGTCGGGCTCGGACTGCAGTTGAAGTAAAAACATCGGTCCACACTTGATCAATGCTAACCTGTATGTGATGATTAGAGGGAGAGAGCTGGAGAATGACATGTTTCAATGGCGTTACTTTGTGTAGAGTTGTTTTTGTATTCTGACAGTTTATCACGTCTACAAAGTTATCTTTTTCTTATAAATCTTCAATTTTTCACTCTCGAATGATGCTTCACGTTGGGCCTCGCAACGGAACAGCTGATCGGGTATGGCGTCATATTATATTACATTAAAGCATTGGATACACGAAGCAAAACAAATGATATTTGTCTATAATTTGGTATGAAGTTGTCTGAATATGTACCAATTATATTTTTGGGGAAAAAAGATGTTACCGACCTAGATTTTGCTGTACAGCGCCATCTGGTAGGTATATGTGATTATCAGTTTTTTGCGTTTAAAAAAAAATAATTAATATTTGAAATTTGAAAATGTGGTTTTTTTAAAAGAAATTAATATATACAAGAAAAACAATTAGAAAGCAATTACGTATCTTGCACATTTTTGTGCAATTACAAAAAAGGGGGTAAAATTTTAATGACTGCATGAACATAAATGGTCACCAAAAAATTTCTGAAAATGATAATTAGAATTTTTTTTTTTAAACTGTATAAAACTTTGTAAGTAATAATAATAAGAAATAAAAACGATATGTCACGAACCTAATAATTAATTAGCTACAGGTATCCAAAGGTGTGAAGTACGCAAAATAAATTACTAAAATTGATAGGTAAGCATGTTAT
>JAUTCZ010127422.1:0-14087 GCA_032273805.1 Melanodrymia brightae
AGTACCTTTAGAATAGAATTGTTATTTCTAAGTAATAAATATTTATATATTGAGTGACCTTTACCTCATTGGTAAACCAGAGGTGTCGTATGGTATATCCTCAGTAGATCCATTGTTTTTTTATACATTCCAATTTGTTCCACGACTAATTCGTCAAAGAATATGTGTTGTGAAAAAAGGTATTTGTACACAATTTGTTTGTACAATGTATATTCTTTCAAATCTTGGTAGTTGTTTTCCTAGAAATGTATTATATTGGTATAGTTGGGTTTTGATGTAGACTATATTTGTGTGTTTTGAATGAAGGGGTGTTTTGTGTATATGACAACTGACAATGTGTTTCAGGTGTACGGTGAGACGTCGTTTGAGTTGGTGGAGCAGATGATTCATGCTGTGAATTTCACAGAAGATGATTCTTTTGTTGATCTCGGCAGTGGTAAGTCACAAATGATGTGTAAAAACTGATTTTTGGGAGTATTTGAGAGTTACATCTATACGATAATAAAGTACTGTAAAATGAGTAATTAGCATATCTGAAATGTTTGTACTTGTAATTTAACTGCAAAAATTACAATGACGCAAATAATTACTAGTGCTGGTACTGATATCCACTGACAAATACATCAATTTGTCCTTTGCAGAGAGAAAATAACATGTTGCGACTTTTTTTTTTCTTTTCCAAATTGCGAAAATTTACGGTATTGCTTTGTTACTTGATGTGACAGACAAATACACAAACCATCCTCTCAGTCATAGAGCGTCCTCGTGACATGTGTGAGGTCGAAGAATCAATCCTTCTCAGTGGATCTATTGGGTCCAACCAGTAATCTATGACTGGTACATCGCAGGTTTTGTTGTGTGCTGTCATGTTTCTGGGAAAGAGTTCATAAAATATTCTTGTTGCAAATCGATAGTAGTACCCTATTTAGCAGCATTGGGTTTACTCTGGGACCATGTGTAGGTTTGTCATTCAATAACCAATGATTATTTATCAATGTAATCCAGTTGTGTCGTTAAACAAACCAACTTTATCATTATCATTTTGCCTTTGTTTCAGGTGTAGGTCAAGTTGTGTTGCAAGTGTCATCCGCGACCCCGTGTAAGAAATGTTACGGCATCGAGAAAGCAGAGTGGCCTGCCACATATCAAAAGGTAGAAACTACTTTAAGACAAAGCTTTAAAATGAATATTTAACATATACTAGACCTCATGCTCCCCAGAGAAATATTTCCAAAAAAGTCTGGATGTAACATATTAATAATCATACTAAGTGGAAATTCACTTGGCAAACAAATATTTTATCACGAAGTGACAATTGGTGCACACTTTAATTGCTTTTTTAGTACTATAAGATCTCATATATCATTTTTGATCAATGTGCAATAAAATATTACTGAAAATGAGATTGGTTTTATTTTAAGGAAATGGATATCAGATTCCGCAAATGGATGAAATGGTATGGAAAAGTTCATGGCGAATTTGAGGTAATGGAATACTTCCTTATATTTTTTTCATTTATGCGCATTTATTAAGTTACACATTGTTGGCCTGAACACATTTCAATTATATCTTCTTTGCTAGATATATACTGAATGTTATTTATATGTCGTTTTCACTGGGATTCCACCAACTTCTGTCAGGCTAATGTCGTTTTCCTGCGATTCCACCAACTACTATCAGCCTAAAGTTTCAAATTGAAAATCACTGTACCTTTGACGAGAATTTCCACCAACTGAGATGCATTGAGATGAGATTATATTGAGCTTTTACAAAAAAGTAATATTAGAATTGTACTCAAGCTGATGGGGAATTTGTGGCTGTTATATCTCGATATAACTTAAATAATATTTAATAAAGTATTGGTTGTAAGAATAATTTGTATTTTACACAGATTGTATTGCTTTGAGGTTAATTTTCCTTTGTGTATTTGCAGCTAGAAAAAGGAGATTTCTTAGATGACAGAGTGAAGGAAAAATTATGTAATGCTACGTAAGTATTTCTATATATCAATAAAACCTTTTCCTTATTCCATTAAACTAATTTTAAAAGAGTAGCCTATGTGGCAGTACCAGCTTCTTATAAACTGTAGTGTGTATTTTATATCCAATAGCCAATGATAAATTATTCAATGTGTTCTAGTGGTGTTAAACAAATTAATTTTATCAAACTTCATATTCTCAGCTCGTCTTCAAGCCATTAAAATGCGTCTTTTTTCAATTCTTGAAAGAAATTAAAATTATGTCGTATAAAAACATTGCAGTTTTACATAAAAATTTGTTATATTTCCAAGTTAAAAGTGCAGACAAAAAATAATGGCTTTATTTCTGAATTAAAATTACATCATACTATTTTTTCTTTTCAGTGTTGTGTTTGTGAACAACTTTGCTTTTGGACCACAAGTAGATCATCAGGTTTGATTTGTTTACAACTATAAACCGTGTTCTTTCTGTCATATTTTAACCTCTTTGTCGCTCCACTAATTTTGGCTGCCCAAATATTTTTGAAATGTGCTCCACTTTATTTATTTTTATTCTATTTTCTACAATCCAGCACATGCAATTTTTGGTTGTTCCCAGGTCTCGAAACTCGTCCGAAATGTATGGTGACCCAAACAAAAAACTTGCTTTTGATGGCCCAAATGAAAAATATTGATATTTCAGCTTTTAAGTAAAGGAAAATATGCACAGTGTAGGATAATATACAAATGTAGTGGCTCTTGTTATAGAAAAAAAGGTGGCCCAAATAATATTTTTTGGGCAACTAACCCATAATGTTTTTAACATCTCAGTCGCCCAAACGAAACTTTGGTTGCATTTGGTGACCTGGCGACTGGCCATTTCGAGCCCTGTGTTCCTACTATCTACTTCTAACATGCATGCTAGTGTGGCTTTGCTATTCTAGTTAAACTATATAATTATTATCGTACTCTAGTAAAATTTAAAAAATATCTTTTATTTTTGCATTGTCTGTTCGAATGTCAGTGCTTGCATCTATGCTGCCAACGTGAATAACAGGTTTCTTTATGATGAGAATTGGAATTACCGTTTGATATTAATATGAAAACTGTCCAGCGGCATTTAATTCTGAAAGATCCTGCATTGTAAAATAGTGTTGTACCTTGTGTAACGTTTCTTAGAAATACAGAAACACATTGGACAGGAGTTAAAAAAAGAAGAGAAAAATCCATTTTATTATATACCTAATCACTTCTCGTTCGTTATAAGTAGATTACAAGTAGATCATTGGGTGTGTTAAGACTTAACAAGTTGGTATGGGTGAAGAACTATTTGCAGGTTTTTTAGATTGTTTTTGAGCTGTATTGTGAAAGGTTTAAATTGTTTTTTTATTAATACCCCTTAAAACATCCATCACCCAATCTCTCACTAAACGGAGCGTGATATAGCTTTTATTTCCCATTCCAGCCAGTGATCCATGGCTGGTTCACAAAAGATTATTAATCAATGTGTTCCAGTGGTGTCGTTAAACAAACAAACTTTATGTTAACCCAACCCCACTAAATTAAATCTAGTAATGTTGTGATTTTTCAGTTCAGTAGAGTTTATTCATGTAACCAACTTCTCACAGTCTGGGCTATGAATATTCTGATATCACAATTTCTAATATCAAAGTTTTTCAACAATGGTTTCTTGATGATGAAAATTGGAATTACCGTTTGATATTATAATGAAAAGTATTCAGCGGCATTTAATCTGAAAGATCCTGTGCTGTAAATGATTGTACTTTGTGAAATATCGTTTACATTTAAAGAAACATGTTGGATATAGGAGTTAAAAAAAGAGAGAAGAAAATTATCCCATTTAAAAATCATTTAACTTTTCTCATGTTCTTTCTGTTCATTATAAATAGATTACAAGTAGATCATCCGGTATGGTATACTTACAAACATGTAAAGGATTGTTTTAAAACTATTGTGAAATGTTTAAATTTGTTTTTATTAATATTCTATACAACATCTCTCACCCCACCCGACTAAACAGCGTGAAGTAGCTCAGCACAAGAACATCATCAGTGAACTAGTTGGGGTTATTTCCCATTCCAACTAGTGATCCATAAATTTGTCACCAAAGACTGGTGTGTGCTATCATGTATATAGGAAAGTACACATGAAAGACCACTTGCTGTTACTTGATAAAAGTAGCCTATGTGGTGGCAGTGAGTTTCTTCCGAGGCCATGTATCGATATAGCCATGTGTTTGACATCCAATAACCACTGATTATTTATCAATGTTCTCCAGTGGTATCGTTAACAAACCAATTTTATCTTTACCCAACCCCACTAAATTAAATCTAGTAATGTTGTGATTTAACGGTTCAGTAGAGTTTGTTCATGTAACTAGCTTCTTACAGTCAAGGGCTATACATATTCTGATATCACAATTTCTAGTGTGTTTATCATTTAATTCTAATGTCAAAACTTCTCAACGATCGTTTCTTGATGATGAAAATTGGAATTACCGTTTGATATTATAATGAAAAGTATTCAGCGGCATTTATTCTGAAAGATCCTGTGCTGTAAATGATTTTACTTTGTGAAATATCGTTTACATTTAAAGAAACATGTTTAGTAATGTTGTGTATTTAAAATAACAATTCATTAGGGTTTGTTCGTGTAACTAGCTTCTTACAGTCAAGGGCTATACATATTCCGATATCACAATTTATAATGTGTTTACCTTTAATTCTAATGTCAAAGTTTGTCAACAATGGTTTCTTGATGATGAAAATTGGAATTACCGTTTGATATTAAAATGAAAAGTATTCAGCGGCATTTATTCTGAAAGATCCAGCGTGGTAAAATATTGTTCTGTGAGTTATCTCTTATGATGGGATTTTCTAGTCTGTACCCTGCAGGCATTCATGATCGATTCTCAATGTGTGGGAGGGTAACTGGCATCTTACAACCAGTTACCTCAAGGGCATACACATGAGGTTTGATAGGTTGACGGATCAATACTCCTCAGTTGACCTGTTGGGATATTTCTAATTCCAACCAGTCATCCACGACTAGTTCATCAAAGACTGTGGTGTGCTATCCTGTAGGAAGTGCACATAAAATATCTGTTGCTGTTATTCGAAGAAGAGTAGCCTATGTGGCAGCAGTGGGTTTCCTCTGTGACCAAGTGCGTTTGACATCCAATAACCGCTGATTAATAGATAATGTTTACCAGAGGTGTCGTTAAACAAGCAAACTTCATCTTTATCTTGCAATCGGGGCCGTGCATACATATTCTCATGTCTGATGTCACCATTTCTAGAACGTCTTCTATTTTATTCTAATGTCAGTTTGTCAACAATGGTTTCTTGATGATGAAAATTGGAATTACCGTTTGATATTAATATGAAAACTATGCAGCGGCATTTATTCTGAAAGATCCTGCATTGTAAAATATTGAGCTACACTCAGAAGTTTGTGCTTCTAAACTAAAACATTGGAGTTTAAAAAGTATAACAATATTTTAGATGTGTATTAAATGTATAATTTTGTATTTTATTTCTGTTTCAGCTAAAAATCCGCTTTGCCAATATGAAAGAAGGAGCTAAAATTGTTTCATCAAAAGCTTTCTGTCCTCTCAATTTCCGTATTACCGACCGGAATCTCAGTGGTAAGCTACACATTAGTTCAGTGGTAGAGCATCTGCCAGAAGTGCATTAGGTTTCCCATTCCAACCAGTGGCTGTGTCATGTTCTATTCTATCTGTTGGAAAGTGTATATAAAAGACCTATTGCTGATAGTAAAAAAATACTAGCCTATATGACGATATAAGGTTTCTACTGAGAACATGTCAAAATAACTGACATCCAATGGGCAATGATTAATTAATTTATGGATTCTGATGTATGTACTTTCTCACAAATAGAATAGCAAATAACGCAGCATTTGATCCACCAGTCATGGATCACTAGTTGGAATGGAAAAAAAACCCACAATTCTAACGTTGATCCTGCATTCTCATAATCCTGAGACAAAAATTCCAACCACTAAGCTATAATATCACTCTTTATTACAGGTGTGTTTCTATACACAAATTACCTCTGATTTTAATACAACACTGGATTTCAATATATGATTGAGTCTGTGTTTATATTAAATAAATTATAGCAGCAATTGGATCCACATGGCCAGTTTCTGAAAAACATCTCAGTTTGCCTGAGGTTTAATTCATGTTTTATCACAGTGAAAAAAGTCTTCGTCTAGGTCAACAGTCAAGGCCCAAATGTTATGTAAAATTAAATTTTGGGTTTTTAAAAATTTGCTGTGAACAAAGTTTGTACATGTATTACATGTTTTTTCCTGATGTCAAGGTCACTAAAATGGGTTTGAAAATTATTTTTTACCTATTATTTTCAATTTGACATACTAACAAGTATATGACATACTACCAACTGCTTAACTTACTATGAAACATTTGCTTTTCTATCCAGCATTATTATTAGGTCACGGTCATCCATCTATTGTCCAGGAATTTTCGCCAAGTTTGATTGGTGCTATTCCTGACGTCTAGTTTCATTTTCTATGTCTGCGTGTGTGTGTGCGTGAGTGTGCATGCATAGGTTTCCCCAGAGCCATAAGGCGTATGGGGCCCCTACTCCTTACCTGTTTATGTAGCGCATTGATTTATTTTAATGGAATTGTAAGGGCCTTAAATTCAGTTGTTTGTCCCTGTACCATATATAATACCTGGTACCCAATCTATCAACTTTTTACTCATGTAATTTATATAAAATTTTAATATTATTATTCAATTTTGAAAATGTAAGCGACTTAAAAAATTCCTGGGGAAAGGCCTGGCATTAACAGTTGTAGTAGTTAAGTTGACCATAACACTGTTTTAGTTCGCCAAATGCTTTCCCTTCCATTTAGTATTTGCATGCAAAAAGATCAATCGGATAATTTGTTTTTCAGTGTTTTTGTTTAGTTAAAAAGTGAGATTCTGTCTTTTACTAACTTTTTCAACCTCATATTTTAAATGCCATTAAATAAGCCATTATGAATACAGTGAAACCCCTTTAAACCAAACTCACTTGGGACCAAGTAAATTGCTTCACTTAGTGTTCGGTTTACTGAGGTTTAAATAAAGAATCTTAAGGCATTACGGAATTGAAGAGTTCTGTTTAAAGGTAATTCTGGTTTATAAGCGGTCTTGTTTAGAGGAGTTTCACTGTATCTTTTTAAAAGTACATTGTGATGAAACTGTTTTAACTGTGAACCATTAATTGATGTGTGTTTTCCAGATATTACCTCCATTATACATGTTACTGTGCTGTCCCCCTTACGAGGGGCCGTGTCTTGGACAGGCAAACCAGTCACTTTCTACCTCCACACTTTAGACAGAAGTCTGGTGAGTAGAGGCATTCACAGTTGCCTCCCTTGACGGGCCTTGCACCAGATAAAACATATTGCTGTTACTAACACTTTCCCGTTTATTTTGTCTTGACTAACTGTTTTACTGCAGTCTTGTTTTTGTTTCATCTAGGGTCTGTACATCCTTAAGTCTATATTGCATTCTGGATAATAAATAAAGTGCAAAATATTAGTTCAATAATTATAAGTTCAACATTTTGTATAGAGTGAAGTTGTTTCTGTTTTTATTTTCTTTCAATTTCTCAGAAGCACATTGTGAAGCCAAAACATGAGAGTTTTAATATTTGGTTTGCAATTTAAGTAGAAGATTAACAATAAAGTAGGTGTTTGACATAAATTCAATATTTTCCATGATTCTAAGAATGCAATATGTACATACTTTTATCATTTTATTACTATGTCATTTTTAAAGGGTGAGACTAACCCTCTCATATGGTTAATCATGTATTGTACCATGTACACCCTTTTTTAGAAATAAACTGTCTATCTAACTGCATCAAAATATAAATTTGTGATTATGATGTGCAGGTTTTACATGAAACGAAAACAATACTGCAGATTTTGGCATCATGAGGACATTGCTCTGGGAAGAATGTGGGCACAGCAATGACATTACAGTGTAATAGGTTGGCGTCAGTTGTTTGTATAAAGTGTTTGTGCCGTTGCAGATATTGGGACAATCATGCATGTTACGGAGCTCTCGCCTCTCTGTGGTGCTGTTTCCTGGACGGGCAAACCTTTCACCTACTTTGTTCACACAATTGATAGAACATTGGTGAGTAGCATGCTCGAAAAACTGTACAACAATTGCAGTGTTTTCTTTAAAGTGTCCCTACATTTGGCTGAAGCCATCAATTATATAGTCTAAAGTTTGACACTGGTATAGTCTATCGGTTGCATTGTCATGGTTGAAAGTTGGTTGAAAGGTGTTTTTAAAGCGGAACTGTAGATATAGCATTTGTTGTATTTACAACTGTTTCTGTCTATTTGTGTGTCCTTGAGAGCCTTGTTATATGATCAGTTGACGAGTTTTAAAGCAGTTATAGATGTGTACATCCTACACTAAATGTTATTACTTGTTACATATTACTGGGCATATAATGAGTCTCTTAAATGTTCAATGGATTAGTTTCGTATTTGGTACAATGATTTGTCATGATGTCAAAATTATCTGTTATATATCATCAGTCAGGTTAAAGATTTATGTGATTTATGGCATTTTACAACTTTTCTGATAGTTATTTGTGTTTTTGACTAATTGTTCTTACTTATTGTGTTTCCAATTCAATGATCAGTTTCTAATTCAATATCTATGAATCAAAGTGCTCGATGATTAGTTTGTGTTGCTTATCTCAATGTATTGCTGGGGACATCGACAAAACTAAGTCTTGTTATAGTTTTAATGACCATTAAAGGCTTGTTATAATGTTCCTTTTGACAGTGTATTTAGGACCATACTTTAAAAGTTACATAAAATAATAAGCATTTGTTGTCTATAAAACAATAAAATTTACTTTGTAATAAAATCCAAAATTTTAAAGCAAAATAATCTAGATGGTCTAGTTTGGATTGTCCATACATGATGTTGGGTTATATGTGCTGTTAGAGTTAGCTAGTACTAGACTGGGGATGGGTGCCATTGATAAAGGGAGACAGCATCATTCAAAGGGCTTTAATTAAATTAGGAAATGTTAATTTGTTTAGCGATTGCGTTCTGTATGCTGATTCCAGTGGTCAGAAAACTAAAATGCATTTTATTCTACTTCTAGTGTAGTTGACACCATCAACATGTTAGAGACTGTTGTGATGTTTGTGTCAATTGTTGGGATGTTGTTTTTGTCTGTTGGTTATGATACTTAATGAAATTATGAATTATATGTTGTAATGTAAAATCATTCAAAAATTATTTTACCATGCATACATGCATGCATACTATTCTGTATAATTTGTGATATGTATAACTAGTAAAAAAACAATTAATATTTTTGGCAGCTTGAAAAGTATTTTCTCCGTTTGAAGAATCCTGAAATAGAGGTAAGGAGTAGCTAATTATCTAAAATATAATCTTGCAAAGAATTAATGAAATACTTCAAATATCCTAATTATTTTAATAATATAATATTGAAATACCACCACATTTTGCCTTTTGAGCCTTTTCCATTCACATTTTGTTCATTCAATATTGTTCGGAAGTATATCCTGGTGTAAGCTAGAGATGCCCCACTTCAGTCTCTGTATTCTTTTGCACATTCAGTTTACAGCTTGTTAAAAATTAAATCCAGCACTTTGGAATTAATTTTATATTATTATACAAACCATTATTCACTTTATTTTAGGAAGAGGTGCGTCGAGATCGAAGAGGGCGACCCATATCTTTTAAGGATAAAACTAATAACCGTATGGTAAGTATGTGTGACATAGGCAAGAGGTGCAACCAACCGTGTATGGCTAATAATAAACTTTGTGTATACAAATCTGCTCTTCAATGACATGTCACTTCATTCGTTTTGGACATTGATAAAACATCAGATTGTCATTTTCTTACAAATCTTCACTGTGCATACCGTTACATTTCAAATATCCTCATATTGTTTACAATAATATGTGCTATTGTTTTGTTCGATTTTATAGGACATTTATTTATATATTTATAGGATGATAGGAAGAATAAACAACGCAGAGAAGTTATCTCCCATGATGAGCATTATCATGCCGCCAAGATTCTTGACTTCGATAGTGCGAGCAATACCAGCAATGCGACTGATGAGAGTAACAGCCTGTACGGACCTACCACGAGACGAGGCTGGGCAGAGTGGGTGTCTCGACCCAAGTCACCGTCAAGCGGCGAACAAGATAATGATATGGTTTGTATTCTATTATCATTGTGCATGTCATGTAACAGAACCTAATAAAATAGTACAATGTTAAACTTCCTGAAGTATGTAAATACTCACAATGTGTCTCAAACACTCACTATAGGCATCTTCAGAAGAATGAAATAAAAACACTAAGCTTCCAAGGATAATTCATTTGAGTTATTGACAGACCTGTTTACTACTACGTTTGACCAATAACAGCTGATTAATAATCAATGTGTTCCAGAGGTGTTGTTAAACAAATAAACTTTATTATTTGGTGAAGATAATTTGTCATTCAGTGAATTGTTAGATAAGATCTGTATTTGAGTTAATAATGTGTATGGTATGAATCGTGTTTCAGGTGAACATGGAGATACGTAGTCGCTTACGGACGGAGAAGCGTCGCAAGAGACCCAGCAAGAGACTCAACGGGATGCTTCTGAAACGGACTGCAACTAAGGGTATGATAATTACAGTTATCAACATATTACTAGTACGTCTTGTGTAATAATAGGATATCTTACTTTTCAAAATTAAAACTTTGAAATGTTAAGGATTATGCATAAATGTCAATGTGATGAAATCACAATCCATACAAAATTAGGATTGTGTTTCACCCCCCCTCCCTCCCTTTTAATTCTAACATAAAACAGTGGACCGATGTTTTTATGCGTAAAGCAATACGAACATGGCTTTTTCACCCATCCCCCATCGAGAACATTGTTCGGATTGCAAGTGATTCATATAGGTAGCTTTTTTTTTGCTGTCAAGATTTGTAACTTGTACTGGTTCATAAAAAACAACTGCTATTAATGTAGTTCGCCATTCTTTCTACCAACAATACTGTTTTATCTTTCAAAAAGTCACCTTTCTAACAGGTACATAAATATTCACACGTATGAATTAATTATGCAGTAATGTTTGTGTAAATGAGGTCAAGATGGCACATATATTTATTAAACTTCACGTAAAGTTTAGTACTATGTTATTTTTGAATATTTGCCTTGCAGAAGGTCTTAAAACATTGGCAAGCAAGAAGTGCGGAACACAAGGTAAAGGTTTGGACTTGGATGGCCTCAGCTTGTTGCATACCCACACTCTACTGTCTACCATGGCAACAGGTATTTTACACCTGGCCACTTCTTTCTCTTATTGCATGCATCTACAGTTATCCATTTTGTGCCACTGATTACATTTTTGTTGACATTTATATATTTGATGTAGTACATTTATTTATTAAATACAACACTCCAATATTATTTTAATATGTTTAAGACCATGGAACAATTTTCTAAACAGTTTTTTACGTTACAATCTAAAAGTCGATCTATTATTTTGTTTACAAGACAAAGAATATTTTTTGCAAAAAGATCTGTACAAATGACGAACATGGAATAAATGGTAGTGGCAATGACATACTCATCACATGGGTAACCTTTTGTAGAGTCATGTTATGACAGCAAGTGTCTTCTGAGACCATGTGTTTGATATCAAATATCTGATGATTTTTAATCAATGTACTCCAGGCGTGTCGTTAAATGTACAAACTTTATATTTTATTTTATTTGAGGGTAGAGGTGATATCTGTAAAAGTAGTACTCTTTGTATGCTCATGAGATTGTTGTACACTGTGGATGGTCCTGATTAGACACTCTATTCTATCTCTCGCGCACCCACTATTGTTTTCTTACCAGTCTCCTGACTTCGTGTTTATTGAAACTTGAGTTCTGTCTTTAACTAGACCAGAAATAAGCAATTCTAGTCTCTTCAATATTTTACGGTTTTTATTATTGTATAACAATAAATATGCAATTTCACCTTCCATTTCTAATTTTTATTTTTTTAAAATTTATTACGATATATGTATGGAAAAGTTTCAAGTATGAAATAACTATACTGAGGAGATGTAATAAATTTAATTATGTTGGTTTTGGTTACTAACTTGTAATCTACATTGTTTGCTAGGTGATGGAGGTCAACAGTACAACGATCGGACCATGACGGGGAAGTCCAAGTCTTACTTCAAGCCTATTGTACATCAACAGTCCGTGTCCTCCTTAGAAACTCCCCCAGCTCTTCACCAGCTTCTTGGTTAGATTTTATATTCCATTGTTTGTGATTAGTAGGAGTAACATGCATTGGTACTTTGTAACGAAACTTTTTATTTCCCAAGTGAACTAGTAAACTTTGTACACTGTTATTTGGATTAATGAGTTGTATCTGAAGCTTGCTTTTAACATCGACTGATAGAAACTACTATAACTAATAACAAATAATGTAGATATTTTGCTTTGTAATTTGAGATATTACCGACATTTGCAATCATTTGTAATTTCATTGTTATGGTTTTGAACTCACAAAAGACTATAGATATAATATGAATTTTACACATTTTCCCACATGTAGATGGAATTATTAACGGGGAAAAACAACTACAAACTTTTATGTCTGGCATCAGTTTTTGTTAATTTTCATATGCTATTACAAACGTCATTTTTACATTTGTGATACATATTTACCTATTGAGACAATTAATATTGACTTGATTATATTGTGATAAACTACCAATTATAAAATGTTTTCGATTATTATTGATTTGATTATATCAAGTGATAAACTAGCAATTATAAAATGTTTTATCTTTTTACAGAAATTTTCCGTCAGCAGTATATGGGCTTCCTTGCTCATATGCAAAGTTCCCACTACAAAACATTTCTACAGGAAAATATTGATAAGGAAAATGTAAGTATTAATATCATTATAATCAATCTTCACAAAATTAATGTGTATATATAAATATATAATCACTTTCCTTTTTCTCTATCATTAAAAGTTTTATTTCACTATTGTCGAAGTTAAAACCACTTCTTAAGAAATAATTATTTAGTCATGGTCCAGTTTTTTTAACTAACACTAATCATGATTTTACATTGGACTTTTTTTTTAATACATTTGTAAAAACTAATATTTCAGATACGACGGAATGAACTTCAGTCCAAAATGTTTTTATTAGAGAAGCAAATCTCTGGTATTCAGAAGAATAGTTGTCATCTACTGAAGACCCGTCTTTCTGAGGTAATAATATATAACGACTGGTACTCAGCATTTACTACCCATATACACGTATCACGTTTCAAGGCAATGATATTACCTGACTATAAAGTTTGCCTTGTCCATCCTTCGAAATCATTTCTCCAGCATATCTCCTACAGTAATGATATAAGGTCATCAAACTGTTGGGAAAGTTGTGTGTCGCACACTACAAGTAGGTCTCTGTTACCTAGATCGTCAACTCTGACCTACATAGAAGAAATGTAGGTTTCCACAGCATATCCTATTTGATCCTAACTGATATAGGGTCATCAAACTTTCTGTGTGGGTAAATGTGGAGAAGTCTGTGTGTCGCCCACCAAAGGTAGGTCACTTCGACATATCTTGAACTCTGACCTCCATATAACAAATTTAGGTTTCTGGAGCATATCTCGTATACTAATTGATGTAGGGCCATCAAACTGTGTACATGGGTAAATGTAGAAAAGATGGTGTGTTACACACCAAAAGTAGGTCACTGTGACCTATATCTTGAACTCTGACCTCCATACAAGAAATTTAAGATTCCGGACGAAATCTCATCCAACTTTGTATGTGGGTACACGTAGGTGCGAGTATCCTGAAAGCTCCTGCTCTGAGTTGCATCTAGTTTAAAATAAAAGTTATTTTTACCCATTGTTTAAATTCACTTGTTCATTGCATTAACCTTTAGACTAACGAATTCTTTTACAGACATTTCCCCTCTGTACCGGATTAATTTGGAAAAATACCAGTGTGAAAGGAAACCAATTTTT
>JAUTCZ010127533.1:0-14079 GCA_032273805.1 Melanodrymia brightae
ACGTCCAATAACCGCTGATTTATAATCAATGTGTTTCTAGTGGCGTCGTTAAATAAAACAAACTTTACTTTACTTTAGTTATAATCTTTACATTTCCAAATAAGAATAAAAATTGTTTTATAAAATACTTTACTCCATTATGCTATATCTATTCAGTTAACCTGATGCATTGTGCATTTCTATTTTCCAGTTGACCAGTGGAGTGAACCAGATGCACATTGCACCAGGTGAGGACTTTGACCCCAATGACCTGCCTCCACCCCCACCAGAGCTGTTGCAGCAGCAATACCTGTATGGAACGGTTCCGGACAGCCGACAGCCAGCAGTGTTCAGTCAGCGGGCACACACTGGTGGCCAGGCTCGACAAGGCTACGCTCCTGGGACGGGCGTTGCAGAGAATATTGGTGAACCCGCGCAACAAGCACAGATCTCGAATATTCCCCCCAGCAAGCCTTACGAGGTAAGTGTGTCTTGAATATTCCCCCCAGCAAGCCTTACGAGGTATGTGTATCTCAAATATTCCCCCCAGCAAGCCTTACGAGGTAAGTGTATCTTGGATATTCCCCCAGCAAGCCTTACGAGGTAAGTGTATATCAAATATTCCTTCCAGCAAGCCTTACGAGGTAAGTGTATCTCGAATATTCCCCCCAGCAAGCCTTACGAGGTAGGTATATATCAAATATTCCCCCCAACAAGCTTTATGAGGTAAGTGTATCTCGAATATTCCCACCAACAAGCCTTATGAGGTAAGTGTATCTTGGATATTCCCCCCAGCAAGCCTTATGAGGTAAGTGTATCTCAAATATTCCCCCCAACAAGCTTTATGAGGTAAGTGTATCTCGAATATTCCCCCCAGCAAGCCTTACGAGGTATGTGTATCTCGAATATTCCTTCCAGGAAGCCTTACGAGGTAAGTGTATCTCAAATATTCCAAATTTTGCAGATATGCTTTGGAGAAAATACACCTCACTATAGGTGCAGTTCTTATTAAGTACTTGTTGGTTCTTCTGTATTGCAAAAGTTACTTGTTTAAAATTTTATACTTATTAAAAGTTGTCTAAAATTTGCCAAAAACACTGTTTACATTTGAGAAAAGCAAATGTATAACATATCTCACTTCTGACATATTTACTAAAAGAATGCTGCATTCTCACTATATCAGTGAACACACTCTTCTTGTCGGACTGTACCTACCCTAGTATAGTCATGGTAAGTAGTATGGTTGCACCACTAGACTTACCAGGCATGTTGGGAAATTATTTAACATTTTTGATATATTTTCAGGTACAAAAACGATCGATTGGTCAACCTCCTCCAGTTCCTCCCAAACACTTCAAGCTGGTTCCTATCCGTATGGAGAGCGACACACCGGCCCCGGTTCCCGCAGCCGCACAGCAACCGAAACCCTGTCTCAACAATATCGACAGACAGGTTCTCGAGACGGTTGATGACCATGCTATCCAGGTACGTCGTGCAGATTAAACTAATTGATGACATGAGAGTCGTCAAAGCAATTTCCACAATCTTTGGAATATATGCTAAAATCATTACATTTGTTAAACATTTATTATTATTATTATTATTATTATTATTACCTATACGTGGGGTTTTATCAACTATGTTGCTAGACTAGCAAAATATGACTTTCGTTCATCCAACCATCATATTCTGCTAATACATGTACAAGTGATGATTGCTGACTTTTGAATACTTGGTGTTCTGACTTCTGTCTTGTTTTAACAGGTGTCTAAGAGTGAACATAACAGCTTCGACGATCTTGTTTGGGATTTAATATACTCCAAAAACATCACCAATGAGATTGAAAAAGTCAGGTATGTTTAATGTTCAAGTACATTTTATCATTTTCAAACTGAACTGTGTGTATATGTTGTATATGTTCTTTATTTGTGAATGTCTGGCAATCTTGTATATCTATTTACTTTTGAGATATCTATTTTGATTTTTTAAAAACGTTTGCAAATAAATTGATGATTACAAATAAGGAGTTATTGCCCTTTTACGATACTGATTTAATTTAAACATTTTGTGCATGTAATCATTGTGAAGAGTTTTTCAGTTATTGTTTTCAAACTGTGTGAAAACTGTTCTGTTCCCATGACATGTGTGACACATTTTGTTTACATAATGTAGTTTTATTTGGTATTCACAAAACCAAACCTTAATCACAGCATGTTTTTCTTTGGAAGGACTGTTTTGTGTCTCACAACTGTGATAGATTCTATTAATCTTATTTATGCACTTGTCTCGTTTATTTGTGACGACAATTTGCAGTTTATTAAAATGATTAGATTGTAGTGGCTTAAATATTTTATTTGCAGGGTTATCTTTCGTTGGTTGGCTACTAAGAACTTGAAAGAAATGAACTTTGACAATGTTGAGAAAGGAAGTCCAGAAGAAGTGCTCATGGGATTGAAGACGGGGAAAACCACATATGCCATGGTGTTTGATACAATGTGCAAGTATGTAATGAGCTTCTTGTAATTTAATTTTAAAAAACAATGAAGAATGGCAGCTGTATGAATTCTTGGCTTTTTCCTTGTATATATTGCAGTTGTTATGCTGATTTTACGAGAAAGACACCACAAAGGATACTTTTGCTGAAAAGCACCACCGAGGCTACTTTTACAGAAACACACACACACACACACACATACTACTCTTACAGAAAACATATGCTACTCTTACAGGTTATAATTACACGAAACTTTCAAGATTGTTAAGTACTGTTTAAAAGACCCCATCAACTACTTTCTCAAAAACCTATTATAAAATAATTACATATATGCTACTCTTATACAAAACTACACCCCCAGACCCCACCATCTTCCGACCATATAAGTTACTATTTACAAAAAATTTGAATGGAATGGAATAAAACATATACGTGCCTATATTCAATTACGGTTCATGCACGCTGTCCTGGGTACGCACTCCAAGCGGCTAGATTGCCTGTCCAGGACATACAAAACATTACCACAGGCTGTGATATAAACTAAAACTCAAATAATTTTTTTTCAGCTATGCAGGCCTGCATTCTCAGATCATCAGTGGCTATGCCAAAGGTGCCGACTACAGACCTGGTCAGAAGTTCATCCCAGGCTCCAACCAACACTCATGGAATGCTGTTTACATTTACGGGACGTGGTGTCTGATCGACGCTCACTGGGCCGCACGACGAATCATCGGCAAGCAAGCGACGACCGACGAGTTCCACTATCAGCTGGACGAATACTTCTTCCTCCCCGACCCGCACCAGCTCATCTACACTCACATGCCCGACGACGTCAAGTGGCAGCTGCTCGAACGGCAGATCACGCTGCAGGAGTTCGAGAACATGCCACACATGAAACCACAGTTCTTCAAATACGGTCTGGAGTTCGTCACGCACCGCACGGCCGTTATTTACAGTCACGGGGAGATCAACATCCGGTTGCGGTACGAGTGCGGTAAGACGGCAGTGGCGTTTAATTTCACGATCGCGTTCGAAAACGGGGAGGAGGAATATAATGGGATGAAGCTGAGTCATTACGGCTTGCAGGAGAGTATGGACGGGATTGCGTCGTTCAGGCTCCGGCTTCCAATCAAGGAGTCCTACATCTTGTACATCTATGCCAAGGAGGACACTCCTGATAACAAGGAGAACGTGTACGCCCAGGTGTGCGAGTACAAGATTGTACAGGAAGAGGTACCCAGCCCTGCCACCGAGCCTTTCCCACCATGCTCCTACCTGACCTGGGGTCCTGGCACAGCCTTTTATAAATACGGATTGGCCACGTACCAGAGAACAGCCACCATCTTGACGCGAGAGGGCAAAGTGGAGCTGCAGATCAAGCTTCCCAGGAACATGCAGTTTATGGGCAAACTGAAGAACAACCACATCAGCGATAGCGAGTTGGAAGGCTACATCATTCAGCGCAATGTCGGAAACACAGCATTCTTCGATTTCACTTCACCTGCACGCGGGGAGTACGGCCTTGAGATCTACGCTAACGATCCCGAGACGGAGGGTACGACTCTGTATCACGTCGGACAGTACCTGATAGTCTGTGATGAAGAATGCCATGCCGTCCCGCTGCCCAAGCTTTCTCCAGGTTATTTGGGAGCTCAGCCGAAGTTCCACGAGTTTGGATTACAGCTGGCCAGTCACTTCGATCCCATAATACGCCTGGACAGCAACAATGTCACCGTGGTGATGAAATCTGAAAACGCCATGCGCGTCACCGCCAATCTGATCAGTGGTGAAGAGGACAAGAAAGACTTTCCCGAAAATGTTTTTTCACACATTCACGGTTCGAACATAACATTCATTGTTAATCTTCCGTACACTGGTTTCTTCAAGCTGCAGCTGTATGCCGTTCCAGTGAGCGACAAGACCCCGCAGATACCCGGTGTCTACAACTACCTGATCCACTGCCGCAAAGTGACGCAGTCCGTCTTTCCATTCCCCAAGCAGTACGCCCAGTGGAAGGAAGGCTGCTTCATGAAGGAACCCGGCATCATCCCGACCACGAGGAGCTCCACCGGTCAGCAGGTCAGCATTGACCGGCTTCCGTCCACTGTCAACTTCTGCGTCAGCATTCCAAATGCAGTAGCAGTTGCCGTGGTGATTTCCGAAGATAAGTGGACTGTTCTGCAGCGCACACAAGGCGATGAGTGGAGTGGCACAGTGGAAGTCGCACCATATTATGGAAAAAATACAAAAATTACGCTGAATGCTAATTACGGAGGCGATAAATCTAGCTATTCTACGTTGCTGGAGTACGTCATTTAGCCTGCTTGAGAAGAGAGTGCAGAACATTATAATATAGCTTGCTGATGTGATCAATTGAAAGAAGATGCTTTTTAGAGTTATTTAAACCACTTATCACATATATACCATTTATTGCAATTATTATAGTGCTTTTCAAACTGATATATTTGATTTTACATTCACTAATTTCTATTTAGTGGCTCAAATATTTTGCATTCTGTGCTTAATTCAGTATTTCTGCTCATTTAAAAAACAAGTTAGTAAATTAATTAAAAAATGCATTTAGTGCATCAAAATATTTTAGAATTTTACAAATACCATTATACATACAAATTTGTATATTAAGAGGAATATGTATGTTGATTTATTAGAAGTGAAGTTTGACAAGAGCATTTTGTTTCTATTAATTCTAAAAACACTTTTCTATTTTGAAAACATGTTATATAATTGTAACTAAAATATTTGTACTGAAAATGTAGATTATTATACTAGTGTAAACATGGTCGTTGTAATTTTTTAGATTAGTTTACATAATATATAGATTTATATATTTCTGTTTTCGAATTTTGTTCATGACATATTTTGTGCAATTTTCTATAGTTTTTTTTCTACAAAAATGTATGTACCCCACCACTGTTACATTGAAAGTTATTTTTGTCTTTCACTCATGTCAAATGTTTTTGTTTTTTTTGTATGATCTGTCGACTAATAAACACATTATACTTTACAGAGTAGCCATTTTTGACGAAAAAATCCTTTTAAATACATGTAGTAGTATGATCCTACATTCATTTTGGTAGTCCTGTATTACTCTTTGGTAGCACCCAATGTTCATCAAACCTTAGCAGCTATTCAGGTTAGTACATGTAATAGGTACAGGCTGCAGAAGTTGTACAAACATGTTAAAATGAAACACCGACAAATAGTTGAACACGTCTCACCAAAACGCTGTAGTTGGATATTTTTATGATTTACAATAACATTTTAATAAAATTGCAGAATGAACAAGCATAAGAAATAGTTGAGAAGATACTTTACTTGTCGATCCCAAGAATTAAATGACTCAAGTTGACGTGTTCTAGATCTTTCACATCATTCATAATTACCTGTATAAATGAAGATTTAGTCTTTGTTTTTAAATTGTCTCATTTGTTATCAGGACTACAGGGTTATGGATCAATAGGGCAATAACATGCCTTAGGACCACAACAGTTTCTTTTTTATTAATCATTGAAATTTTTTATTAAATATAGCGTTTCCTTCCACAACTGACATGCATCCTTTACTCAGACTACTATGTCAAAGGTTGTGGTATGTACTTTCTTGTCTGTACAGTCATCAAAAGAAATGGAGATGGAACGATAGTTTTGTTGCAAATCATGAGGAATTAATATTTGTGTAGTAAGTGTTTCTGATCTGCCCAAGGTACTAACTTATGCAAATCTAGATCTATGATGTTGCTAATTATAATACTAAATATCAATTTATGACCAAAGAGTTACTAATGATCAAACACTGTCATGTGTGGTGTCCGTGACATTGTGTGTGTTTGTTGTGCATTAACTATAGAAGAAAGATAACACTGTAGTCAAAATTTAGACGTTGAATGTGTATGAATGCAATTGAAACAAGACTTGAAACTATTTTAATTTTGTTTTTATATAATAGGAAGGGTAGGTGGTTTTTTTTTATTAGTATGAACAGATCAAACCATTTTAGTTTTGTCTTTGTGTCTGCCATTGCTTGCCCAATGTTTCCATTGGTTTGCTTTTAAACGTTTAATAAGTTTTATTTGTTTTTATTACCGTTTTTTGCAAACCCTTGGACTAAAAATAATACATCTGAAAATGATTTTTTGTGAGGTTTTTTGTTTTTCAGGTCATAATTTATGTATTTTGTTTTCCACAGCCTTGATTTGAAGACATTAGAAACCAAGTGAAAGTGTGCCCTCTCCAAGTTAAAACAATGTATCAAAGCAATTCGAGATAGTATAGTTGAAACCAACCAATATTGTGGAGATAACCAAGTTTAACTATAATATTAAAGTTCTTTTCACTTGAATGTTGTATACCTCTGTGAATGTTTAAATGTATCTTGACGTTCTGTATAAATGTTTTTTGTCCAGTAATATTTAAATTAACGTTGCCTTAATGATTATCTTTAAATTCTAATATTTATTTAATATTTAAATGTATCTTTAGATGCTATTTAATTTATACAAATACTGTTACTGACCACAGTAAGATAAATACTTAAGATAGGTCAGGTCGGTGCTTAACACGGGCAAAGTTGTAGAGAATGATTTGAGAGAATAAACATGTGGCAACGTAAGACAAATGACGGCTTTACAGAGGTAAATAAAGTTTGCTTGTTTAACGACGACACTGGAACACATCGATTATATTGACCTTGACAGAGATACTAGCCTGTTTGGCTTCATTGTTTGGTAACTCTATTTTTTTGCATATTTTCTCTGTTTGCTACACATTAGTTCAACTTCGCATTGGCAAGCAGTGTCTGTCGTCATCGGAGTATTAGAAATATACTATATTCCATCTGGAGCATTTTCTCATGCTTTAAGACAAAGACCGCAAATTTAAGTCTGTCGCCACAATTTATATAGATTAACTGACAAGTAATGATGGACATGTAGTTCGTAATTCCGAGTATCCCAGATGGTTATTGTATTTATATTTAAGTTCATTTACATCATTTTTATGTTTTGAGCCCTCCTGAAAAAAATGTTTGGTGTAACCAGACTGCCTCTTAATCAGTAGGCAACTGTACTGGGTTTTTTTTAATTTAAGAAAAATTGGGTTACAGGAAGCCATATAAAAAAAATAGAGATAGCCATATTGTTTTATTGTACAGTGGAGGTTTGTTTCGCTTGAAGGTATTGAATGTCGATTCGTCCAGTTCTGGTGTAAGCTTACATACGTATTGGACATTGTGATAATTATTATATCGTTGTTTAGAATGTTAAATCACAGAGGGAGAACACAAACAAGAAGTATACATTTTGCCTCACAGAACTTGTTAGTTTTTATTTGTTGGCATTAACACAATGACTTTTCAATTAACAGTGGTGCTAAGAATAGCATGACTTTAGCAAAGCAATGATGAACATTTTCGTCTTGTTGTAGAAATGTCTAAGTTAGCAGTTATTCTGCAATAAAAGCTTAATTTTAACATTGTTTATATTGTTTGTATATTGTCATTCATTGAGCTATATTTAAACGCACATGGAAGCAATGAAGAGTTAATAGCGTCCATGTGTGTAATTTTAGCCAAGGTGTTTTTATTCGAGGCATTAAGTCAAATACTAGTGTCTGTTTTTCGGGAACTGGAAACTTTCAAAATATTTTCACTGAATTCATGCTTAAATCACTGACAAGGGAAACAGGATGGCGCTACCTATCCCCACAGGTCCTGCCGAAGTGTTTCTATAGCTATAAGTATTCACACTGATCATAAATATGTGTGTGTGCAAAGTGTCATGCTTGTTTCTAAAAGTGCACAGACATTGTACTAATCCACTGGACTAAAATGACAAGCAAATGACATAATCATACACAAAATAACAACATTAAACGTTACAAACCGAGTTTCTTATATAATATATACTATTTCTTTATATATATCGTTTCAGTTATGAGAATGCACGTTCTAGTTTTATGTATTTCAGCACTTATTCCTTTAGACCTTCGAACCACATGGGTGTCTTATAATATGTATTTAAATAATCTTGGCATTGGTACTGAAATAACATAATGTTTTATGTATGGATCATCACGTATCTGTTGAATCCATTTGTGTATGACATCGATATCATCAAGTTGAGTCCACGCTATATCATAATACTATTCCAATATCTGTTCATCAGACATGTTTTTGCACGTGTGAACAATTTCTTCATCGAACATGCAACCAAAACACCGCTTTCTAGATAAAAGTATAATGATCTTAGCTAAGTCCATGCTAAAACACAGGGTGAGCATAGATTCTACGTAAAGCTTCATTTCAAACAACATCACTTCATCTACCAATAGATGATTGTGGCGTATTTTCTTTATAATGATATGTTTCTTGTGTTGGGAATCAAAGTTTCCGTAGAAAAAGGGTTCCATCCCCCGCCCAGGTTCCCTCCCCCAGGATTCTCCAGAGAGTGTTTACATGCAGCTTACGTTTATTTGTGAAATGCAGATAATCAGTGGTAGATTTACATTAACGTGCAAAACTAAACTGACTATGAAATTGGCTGCAGTAACTGCCAAAATTGTATCTCCGCACAAAACGGAGTACAAGGTTTGACAGTGATTCATGATGGCATCTAATTATCGTGTCTTCCGCCACTAATTATATTTCTTTCGTCTAGAAAGTAATGTTTGAAAGTAAAATATCTGGAAGCTATACTGTGCTATATGTAGCCTCAGGCAGCACATTTCCAAAATGAGATTATAAAACATCAAACGTTTTTCTTATTTATTTTGCTCCAATGTACGGTACAGTCAACAATACCAAGCAAGCTATCGTTATTTGGGTGACATAAACCCAATTAGTATTCTGAAATATGAGTTGCTGCACTCACTTCATGAAAATCTATTCCATATGAAAAGTCAACATGTATGCAGTATACACAGTTTTAACTATTCCAGGATGTTTGAAGGTGAATCATACATTGATGGTTAAATGATTCACTTTAACGACAGTTTTGTGCTTCTGTCAAACTTATGTTTCTAAAAGGTATTTACAAAAAAAATATCACTAAGCTTCAAAACAAATTATTCACATTTCTGAAAATAGCATAGCATTACAACAAAAATATATACATGTATATCAAAAACAAAAACAAAACGTGTGTATATTATTACGTGGCAGTGCATTTCGCCTTGTTTCTGCTATTTTCCTACCAAAACACCATTGCATCAGATCTGTAGAGAACATTGTATAAATACACTTTGTTTGCATTTCAATGTGCTCTAGTGGTGTCCATAAATAAACTGTATCTTTAATAATAGATGACATAATTATAGATGTATGTACATCATTTGTACGTAGTCGTGCAAGTGTATGATATTGCAAACATCATTCATCATTACCACTGGCGAATCGCGAATGCATCTCGCCTCGAGCAGTTTTATAAGTATTGGCCATACATGTTTGGAAGACAAGTTGCCTCGATAGAGTTGGGTTTAGGGCAAAGATAACGCTATACTTATTGCAGGCACCTGTGACCATTAATCTCCTTTTATCTGATAGATGAGCTAACGTACACGCCATCATCTATAACGTTAACAATGTAATGAGCATCATGGCTCGATAGCCCTGTATTATAAAATAGACATCAGAGAAAGTGATACCAATCATTAAGTAAGTTTCAAAAATAGCGTGGGCGCCTGTGTGTGCGTACGTGCATATAAACATACATGACTATATACATAACAAAGAGGACAAGTCCATTCAACCTCTCCATTGGATTCTAAAGACACTTCAAATTATTCAACAGTGGCGTAACGACGAGCAGTAGGTTGCAAAGAGCATAATATATACTATTGAAATTTTCACACGTGTGCCTACCCCCACCCCATGTTCTACTTTTGTCATAGTTCTACATCACTGCACCTATTTTTAGTTTCAATACAGACTAAAGTTAACCAGTGTATGTAACTAAGTACTTTATTTTTGCACACTATACACAAGAAGTTTAAATATAAACGTAATATGGACAGGGTTGTGTTACAAACTAGATGTATGTATAATCATAGTTATCGTACATGTATCTAGCCGATCAGTTAAGACTGACAGAAAATGAAAAGAAAAATATACCAATATAGACATGAGATACAGGTCTTCTTCGTTGATAAGTTATTTTTATACTTGGAGAAATAGAATAAACACACAGACAAGAAACTGGTACGCAATCTCCATTTACTTCGTTCGTAATATATTTTTATGTAATATAATTATACGAAGAAAAATTTCTAAGTAATCTGGATAAATGTAAACCAAGGATTCTGCATTGGTAAAAGTTATCTTTACCTGTTATAGTTGCATATATACATGTACATATTTTTTAATTGTTTTTAAATGTAAAGTTTGTAATTTTTACTGCCACAAATTAAACAATTATTATCCAAACAGTCTCTGTCGGTACACGATGTAAACTCATGATATGAGGTGCTTAAAAATTTCACGGTATACCTAGCATACTAACAAAACTATTCATCATGTTATGATAGCCAAGAACGACAAACAGACGCGTATTCCGTCTGTAGGAACGCATTCCAGACGTGCTCTTGTGGGAACACTAATGCTTTAATATGCGCGTGTGTGTGTTTTCTTGTCTTAAGTCGGTATATACAGTAAAGAAAACTGCAAACAAACGGAAAATGTATAGCCTACATCTTTTATGATCTATTGCTCAAATGTACACATATTAACATGATAAACACGCGCGGATAAAAGCTATACTAATTGATGTCAGCATATAATATTGCAGATGTATTTATCAGACAGCAGATCTCCAAAAAGATATATTGGTAAAGAAAAATTATTCAAGTATTTAGTTAATTAGTTATAATTATTTTACGTACTTATATCCAATTAAGATTCAATTACGTCTGTTATGGTCACGCAGTTCAGCTGCCTGTGGACACTGGTCGGTGTAAGTGGACGTACATCTACCCATTGAGCCTTGCGCAGCACTCACTCTAGGTTGGAATCGGTATTCGGATTAAAAATCCGATATGCCACGAATGGGATTCGAACCCAGTACCCACCAGCCTGAAGCCCGAAGCGTTAACCAGTACACCACGGATGCCGGTTTCAAGTATTTATTTTCGACAAACTATTTAGAGCAAAGTAATGACAACGCTAGCTTTCTCTCGGGGAATGCACGTAGAGCTCTAAGAATACTTGACTAGTTTGCTCATCTGCTGAAACATGATCTCCGCCGGCGCGTCTGCAATGCTCATCCAATGTCTTTCCAACATTTGCAAATGCTTTCAAACTGAAAATAACTTTTTAAGCCCAGTGCCTGCTAAACAAAAGAGCTAAGAACGTTGAACCAAGAAGTCGCGCAACACGCATTGGGGAACGAACGTATAGCTATTTTAGACTTTAGCAATGACTGAAAAACCGAGTCTTCCTCATGGCTATCTGGGTGCGCAGCCAAAATTCGCAACGTTGGGACTGTCAACGGTGTCCCATAACAACCCAGAGATCACCATTGACGACAATGAGCTTGAAATAAAGTTGCAGACATCGCAACCTTTGAAAGTGACGTCAAATCTGATCAACATCAAACGAGAGCAGACGACAAAAGAACACGCTTTTCAACAGACGGACAACAACGTAGTAAGCTTCAACATTATTCTTCCAGAAACCGGATACTACAAATTTCAAATTTTTGCCTTACCTTGTACTGACGAAAGCAGGCAACTACCCGGCGTATTCAACTACTTGATCAACTGTACACAAGCCACGAAGCCGTGTCGTGCGTTCCCAAAGCAGTACGCACCTTGGTTGGAGGGGGGCTACCTCTACGAACCCCTTAGTCTAAGCAGAGACTTTCAGTTAAACAACGTCCACTTCAAGTTGAAGATACCGAAAGCCGAGTCTGTTGCTGTGACGGCTGACGGGGAGTGGCAGCATCTGCAGAAGACCGGGGTACAGGATGAGTGGGAAGGAAATGTGTCTTTGGAGAAGAGCAGAGACAAAACGGAACCAAAGATTTCCTTGAACGCCAACTACGGCGGGGATGAAAGCAAGTACGCCGTTCTCCTCGATTATAAACTGTAGATCTTCAGTCGGTCTGGGTTTCAGAATTCTTTAAGTGTATTTAGCAATGGAGAATAAAAGTTACAATGATGTCTGTCTTCTTCATGTCAAACTCTTTTCTTGGAGATGCAAAATGATTCAAATGAACTCTATAACTTTGGATACGTTTCTTTCGTTTGCTCAACATGCTAAACTTTTTTAATAAACTGCGGTATAAACTGAATGTACTTTGTTGACGGTTGCCTGTGTCGGATTAACAAGATTGACAGAATGCTGTCGTTTGAATACTTTTTCAGTATTCTTCCTGTTTCGGATGGTTTCAACGATAACATTTAGCATTGTTTATCCTGGCATTGTGATCTCTTATGCTTCTGAAATTGGAATTGGAAACTTTCATTGACGATCGTTTGTAAGTCTGTCGGAAATCTGGAGTTTAAATAGCTAAACACGAACTGTTCGTTCTTCTGTCAATTTGCTCAAAAACATTTTGGAAAAAACGTTAGGGGTGAATTCAACGTTGTTTTTTTTGACCAGACATGCATAAGAATGGATAATGTTATTCATGCCCACAGCTTGAATGTTTTGAGGGAATTAGTGACCTTAAATTATAAACGTAAACCTAATATGGATTTACAACAACAATTTGGTCATCTGACGGACTCGGAGTTTATTATATTCGAGATAACTTTGAAATGTTTTTTTTAAAAACTGGGTGGTTTTTTTCTTAGATTAAAATTATTCAAATAACAAATAAGTTTATAATATTCTAGATATTTATATTTGTTTTGGTGTAGGCCTTTACCATCCGCACTCAAACTTTAAACCACAGAAGACATTTCGCAAACATTTGTTGTATTAATAATAATAATAATAATAATAATAATAATAATAATAATAATATCCTACATGTATGTATGTCGCGGATAGATACGATGGAGTTGCTCAAATTATACTACAAGCTCACAAAAGTTCGTTTTTTTGCCAATTATGGATGTACACAATGTGTACCAATACGCGCTACGCACAGGAATGTTTAGATCTGTAACTGAATTACATAATAATTTATAGACATGAATAATTATATAGATATATTGTACGACTGTGCTTCACAACTGCAATGGCGCTAAATGTGTAACTAATATTCCATATGTCGAAGCTGTTTACTAATTGGTCAGTATTAAATGTATCAACAATAAAAGCGTTAATATTTCTCTACGTTTTGTTTGAATCAATTTTATATTGGTATTAATAACAATTATTACTTGTGGGAAAGTGCACATAAAAGATCAGTTGCTATTATTCGAAGAAAGTAGCCTATGTGGTGGTTTACTCTGTAGCCAAGTGTAGATATAACCGTGCGTTTGGTATCCAATAACCGCTGAATAATAATCATTGTGTTCCAGTGGTGTCGTTAAGCAAACAAACGTTATATTTGATCTTTATGTAAACAAAAAAAGTAAAGTTTGTTTTATTTAACGACGCCACTAGAAACACATCGATTATAAATCGGCGGTTATTGGACATCAGAT
>JAUTCZ010127755.1:0-14071 GCA_032273805.1 Melanodrymia brightae
TAGTATCGCAATAGTCATTTTAACTATCGCAATACTATTGCAATTGTTGTATGGGTCCCAATAGTCGCCCCTACTATTTGTAACATATTTCTTGTGAGCACTAATCTACATGGAATAACTAGAAATAAGATGAAATCTAATCCAACAGAGGCACACAGTAACGAGTGTTTACGATCTGAAAACATAAAAAAAAATCCATTCACATAACGAAACATTTGAAAGTGGTCTATTAATATTTATGAACTGGAAAAGAAGAAACATTTGTAAGTGGTTATTACTATTTAGACTTGAATAGAAGACGTCTTTAATAATGATATATCTGTTCGTCTTAACCGATATCCAGGGAGGATTTTCTTGAAATATGACTAACTCTGTATTGTGTTTCCATCACATTATAAAACCAAGAATTTATTTCAACTATCAACTATTCAAATCAATTTGTCATCTTCGAGTAATTTGAAATAGTTACGTCAGCCTTCAGCAAAGTAAATTATATAGTTTGCAAACCTGTCTATAAAGGCGTATTATTTACGCGTCTCTATTTTTTAAGAAAAAAAAGAATCTGTTTACGTCAGTATAAACACAGGTATTTAACTAGTTAATCGGGGAAAGAGAATTTCACTGAAAAATTTGAGGGTGATGTTCTCATAAAATAACACCCAATTTCGAGATATTATGTGATAAGCTGCAATCATACGTACACTTTTAAACTAGTTTAACTATACTGGTATAAGTAAACCAGTTTAAAATGTACGTGTGAATAGCAGATTTTTCTGACGATTTTTTTTTATGTATTTGCATTAAAATATTTTTATTTGTTAACCTAAATAAAAGTTATATAATTTGGACACAAAAATAGGACTTTTTTTAATTTTCAAAAATGTGTACCTTTCTTCTCTACGTTATACGAAACTAAAGTTATCTACGAAAACCATACTACAAATGTTGTGACGAGAACTATTATAGTGTCTAGTCGCTTCCAGTGACGTAGGTAGTTTTTGCGTTTTGTCAACTTCGTTGTCGATGAAAATCAGGTAAAGTATGCAGTATGATCATTAAAATCATTTGTAATTTGAGAACGCTCTTGGTATTGAAGAACTACGTATTTTGTGATATAATATCACACTCGTGTCTGTTAAGATACCATTATCTTACAATTCGTTGTTCGGTCGATACGTTTTGAACTCATTCATAAGATAAATGGTATCTAACGTAGTATTTTCAAAAAATAAATCTAGGACTTTAATATACCACTACTAGAGCACTGGTTGGAACGAGAATAACTCCTCAGACAAATCTACTCATGAGGAGGATCGATCCTGTTACCTATTGTACACCAACCTACAATCTGTCCCAATTTTATAGAAGTAACCAGATTGATGATGACAGTGTACATGAAACCCTAAAAAGTTAATAAATGTTTAGCTTAAACGCAAACAGTAGCGCACTAAGAAGCTAAATAACGTATGAAGCAGCGGACTATTAGTTCAGTCACATACATGACAGCCAAAACGGTTCCATTACCAATGGGTAAAATATCCCGCTTTGTTCGGGTGGAAATATCTTCCAGCGATCATGTCAGTTCACACATCTCGCATACAAGAGGTATATAGAAAACATCCCGTTTAATGACACGCCATCGTCCGAGCTGAAGATGTCCTATTAAAAAGGACAAGTGGACAGTACTGGAATCAAGTTTCCGTTTGGCACTCGCTCGAGGATCGACGCGAGCGGAAAGCAGACGGCTTGTTTTTGTTCAACAGACGGGCCCTTTCTTCCCGAATAAAGCAAAGTTTACCCTTCAAGTGGCGCACCAATTTAATGGACAATTTTCTCCCAAAGTGTCTAAATAGCAAAATCTACCGTCGTGTCTATAGTCCACGGCTTCGATTGTTAATTATGGATGTTATTTGCCGTGTAGTTCTCTGTCCACCCTCTCCGCTCGCGGCTATATTGTTTCGGGGCAGACGTCGCGCAGAAAGGAACTTTTTGCAGAGCAGTTGGTCAGTTGTCACTCTAAACAAGGTACTTGGCAATAACGAGTTGTTAGCCGTCATATCCGCTTTCAGTGTCCGTCTCATGCTGTCAATGGTTCACACGAATTATGGATGATAACTTCTTTGTGTTTTGTCGTCATTATCCCAAAGACAAACAATTAAAAATAATAAACTATCTTGATGATGAAGTACACAGATTTAAGGGTGATTGGATCCTGCCTCCTGCATGTAGCCTCCGGGGTAGTTTTCTCATAGCAGAATAATGTTATGAATTGAAATGCCCATAGCGAAGATTTTGCAACACCATGGCATGTTTACGGTAGACACTTATACCTAACTTAAGTTGACTTAAGGCACAATGCCTAGTTTTAAGACGAGTGCGTATGAAACACAACCACGTGGAAGAGATCAATCGCCATGTGGCATGTCAATAAAAAACAAAAAGAAACCACTGAAACTAATAACCTGAAGGTCAAAGAAATCACCAAAACATAATTATTTCCTAATGCATCTTGAAGTAAAATCTATGATTGGTAACTCTTGTAAAAACTGCTTTTATTTGGTGTCATAGAGAAATTAGTCAGATTATAATTATATCTTATATTAACTTTAGCAAGATTTATTTAATAACTCTCTGACACATTACAATGTGTAACAAGAGGACACACAGACAATGTTAACATCCATTACCAAGAACATAATTATATTGCTGTAGTTCATCTAATATCCTAGATGTAATTAAGCACTAATTAAATTAGTCTCTGGTGTAATAATAATAAAAAAAATTTGGTGAAATTAAGCATTAATATAACTTTTTCCCCGTTACTTTTTGTTCTTCTAATTTTTTTCCTGTTACTTTAAAATTAAGTCCTGTTACTTTTTTCTCGTTACCTTATGTCCTGTTACTTTTTACCCGAAGCTGCGAACAATTATTTGGGACATTAATGTACAATAACAAGCTTCACATGCTAAGTGTTCTGAGTAGTCTTTAATTACACCACGCAGAACTAACTAAAACCAGGAAATGTGCATACACTTCAAGAAAAAAACCTTTTAAAAAACCCCATAATTCTTATAATTTACAAAGCATGACCGACAGGCAACTAATATCATCTACTGAACAAAACAAAAACTCATCAACATCGTTCTTCGTTATTTACATGTTTTACGAGACTTTTTTTTGTTTAAAAAAAACCCAGGTAAATAGTGCAATAAATAATGTACATGTGTATATCATACCAACTGCTTTTTTTTTAATTTAGCGGAACCCCGTCTTCTGTTTTGAATTCCCCTACAGGCGATGAGTTCTTACGACTCCAATCTGCATTAGATCAGACATTCCGGGCCTGGATCGCTGCCTTCAACAGACGAAATTGCTTCTTTTCAACAACGTATAGATGCGAGCTGATAGTAGTAATTTATTAATATCATAGTAAGGTGTTGACAGCCCAAGGCTTAATCTGTCCAATTCCATTTTGTGTGTGTTCCCCTTAGCAAACGGCAATTGCTTCAAGGATTTTTTGTACCAGGTACGTTTGATGGTATCTTTCAGTTTACAGTTTGACCATGATGTTTTACTGCTGTGAGATCCTGGTGACACAATGTAGTGTCATGACTCTATTTACACTGAGGAGCGGAGCGTAGCTCAGCGCAAGAGAGTTCGATAGATCGACGGATCGATTCTCCTCAAAGGAACAGTTGGGTGATTTCCATTTCCAATCAGCAGTGCTCCAAGACGTGGTGTGTGCTTTCTTGTCTGTAGCAACGTGCACGTAAAAGATCCCTTGCTGTTATTCGAAGAAGAGTAGTATAATTATGTGACGGCGGCGAGTTTCCTATAGAACCAAGTGTCGATATAACCATGCGTTCGACATCCGTGCGTTTAATAGTCAATGACATCGGCCAAATGTTTCAAGGACTAACCCCAACTTATCTACGTAGCATAACGAAAATAATAAATGATGGGGAATGATCGAGTTTAACTTCACACCCCCAAACAGCGAATGTGACGCGCTATCACTGTATCAGTGAACAATCTTTGTTTACAGTTTCATTTAATCTTGATAAAGCGTTTTACAGGTGACAATAAGTCATAAAACAACGATTTGTTTTTTTATGACCGATTTTCTCTTGTCGCCGTGACAAAGTACAAAACTCACGTTGGTTTGTTGTGCGTGTGATCTGTACAACAATACAACGCCTTTTGGTGTGTTTGTAATCTGTAAAACAATATAACGCCTTTTGGTGTGTTTGTAGTCTGTACAACAATACACCGCCTTTTGGTGTGTTTGTAGTCTGTACAACAATACACCGCCTTTTGGTGTGTTTGTAATCTGTAAAACAATATAACGCCTTTTGGTGTGTTTGTAGTCTGTACAACAATACAACGCCTTTTGGTGTGTCTGTAGTCTGTACAACACTTTTTGGAGTATCTGTAGTCTGTACAACACCTCTTGTTGTGTCTGTGGTCTGTATAACACTTCTTGTTGTGTCTGTAGTCTGTACAACACTTTTTTGTGTGTCGGTAGTCTGTACAATACTTTTTGGTGTGTCTGTAGTCTGTACAACACTTTTTGGTGTGTCGGTAGTCTGTATAACACTTTGTGGTGTGTCGGTAGTCTGTACAACACTTTTTGGTGTGTCTGTAGTCTGTACAACACTTTTTGTTGTCTGTAGTCTGTATAACACTTCTTGTTGTGTCTGTAGTCTGTATAACACTTCTTGTTGTGTCTGTAGTCTGTACAACACGTTGTGGTGTGTCGGTAGTCTGTACAACACTTGTTGGTGTGTTGGTAGTCTGTACAACACTTTTTGGTGTGTCTGTAGTCTGTACAACACTTTTTGGTGTGTCTGTAGTCTGCACAACACTTTTTGGTGTGTCTGTATAACACTTCTTGTTGTGTCTGTAGTCTGTATAACACTTCTTGTTGTGTCTGTAGTCTGTACAACACTTTGTGGTGTGTCGGTAGTCTGTACAACACTTTTTGGTGTGTCTGTAGTCTGTACAACACTTTTTGGTGTGTCTGTAAGGTGTACAACACTTTTTGGTGTGTCTGTAGTCTGTACAACACTTTTTGGTGTCTGTAGTCTGTACAACACTTTTTGGTGTCTGTAGTCTGTACAACACTTCTTGTTGTGTCTGTAGTCTGTACGACAATACTTCTTGTTGTGTCTGTAGTCTGTACAATAATGCACTTTGTTGTGTTTTGTAGTCTGTACACCATACTATATCTTGTATGTTTCTTGGCATCCAAATTGTTATTATAGATTAATGGATACTTTTTCCTAAAATAATTTGTCTCGTACCAAATTAGTGTAGACAAAAGTCCAAGCTATTACAAACATTTTGGAGGTACCGGGGTACATATATTGATATTGTAAGCAATAAGATGCAATAAATGTTAATTTGAAAAAAGAAGCCCCATACCATAGGCATGAGCCGTAAATACATTACACATAGAATTAGATTCACAACCACGGTGGCATTCCTCTTAAAACTAAGCATTGTTCCTTTAAGAGAATTTTTTTTTTCGTCTTTTTCTAGTTTTTATCTATTTGAAAAATATTTGTGATTCCTTTGAACATCGTAAGTGTCGAAAATGAAGCCATTACGGGAATATATGTCTAAACAGATGGTAGGGGGCGTTATTTATTCGTGCACAGGCGTTAATGTATTCCGCGAGTCCGTGGCGCGAACAATTTATTCATGATTGTGTCATCTGTTGTGTAATAAAATAGCAGAACGACCACGCCTGTGTTTGACGAGTTTGTTAAACAAAATAGTTAAATCATATTTGAGAGTTTTGTGAATATTTGCTTAAGTCCATCGCCCCATGGGTGCATACCAATATCACAAACATTTACCATTCGTGTTTACGATTTAAAAAAAATGTTTTTTTAACATCAATACGGGTAGACGTTGTAATGGTCGGCTAAAATAGTTAAATCATATAAAATTGAGAGTTTTGTAAATACTTACTTAAGTCCATCGCCCCATGGGTGCATACCAATATCACAAACATTTACGATTTTAAAAAAAAGTAATATGGTGGGAAAAGGTTTTTTAAAATCAATACGGGTAGACGTTGTAATGGCCGGTTATGGGATTTTGTACTCTTTTTGAAAAACTTTTCATTTACACTATATCTCAACGATAAAACATTGACATGGCGAAGTGCGTATCTCTGCACAAGGTAGAGTCGAGGGTATATAATGGTCGGTTAAGGCATCTGATTTACTTGGCTTCCCGCTGAATTGGCTAAACCGAACGAGAAGATGAAGAAGAAAAAGAAGAAATAGGGCTGCCCCATAGCTTTACTATGCATGAGATTCCTTTGCATCATAAAATTATTCAGAAAAAAGGAATTTAAACGCATAATGTTGGAGGTGATACACTTATAGCGTGCTGTGTTGTCTCATAACGATTCAAAATTCGTTTTAAATAATACATCACACGACTAGATCTTGAGCCGTTGGAATCTGTAACACAATAACAGTTATCTTTTTAATCTTATATCTTCACTTGTTGTGTCAGTTTTACAACATCGCCCTGACGATAGCGCGATTATTTATATTATAAAAAAGGTACATTTTCGTAAATTTATAACATGGCGATTGTCAAATTGAGTTTATATCAAAACATAAGCTCACCTTAATTATTGCATTGTGTACAATATGCGTTATCAAGAAGAGATAACTCTAAATAGCTACATAACATAGCGGGGAAATGGCTTGATAAGACTGACAGAATCTCGTCGACGCCACGCCATAGAGAGTTGGGTTAAGTTAATGGCGCAATAATTTAGTTATAACTTATTTACGTACTTATATCCAATTAAGGTTGAAGCACGTCTGTCATGGCCACGTAGTCCAACTGACTCGACTGCATATCCAGGACAGAAGTTAGCAGGTACCCTAAACATGTTTGAAGCAAAACTGTACTTGCTGAATTACAGGCATTTACAGGCCAGATGAAACTGCATCTTATAACAAACCCAGTTATATATAATTGTAACCAGTGTTTGTATAAAGAGCTCCTACTGGCTTCGTCTACAGCGAACTTCCCTTTAGCTCAATCGGTAGAGCACTTCCCTCTCAAACAGAGGATCCTGGTTCGCACCTCTCCAGTGAAGGTTGAGATACCTGTTACATAATTATTACCAATTGCAGGCCAAAAACCATTAAGTGCGCTATTAAAAGTTGCTGCACCTCGAACTGTGACCCGGAACTTTATTCTTTGGTATTTTCCACACTTTAATATATTGCATTACTGGTATCTTTCCTGATCATTACATGTTTACATTAGTGCTCTCTCATAATATGTTCTACTAACATGCAATCAATGAAATTATATCTCCAAATGTATTTTTGATTTTTAAAAGGAAAGAATTTTGTTACAGAGTTAATTGTTCTCACATAATATGGTTCTACTAGCATGCAAGCAATGAAATTATATCAATTTTTTTCTATTTTTGGCTTTTTAAAAGAATTTTTTTTGGTTACAGAGATAATTGAATAAAAATAAGTCAAAGCTACCAAAGTGAGGTCAAAGTTGAGTACGTGAGATTACAAACATGTTTTGTTTTCTGCTTTTGTCGCCTCGCATACTCGAGGTTATCTATGAGGGTCAGAATGATCACGTTATCTGCTTTCATAATACAGCCGCTTCTTTTTGTTACGTGCTAATTCGCATACTTTGAGCCTATTTTAAGGGCAAAGGTGCAGCACAACGGCGTCGATCCAAGTGTCTACGGTACATCGACGTGATTGAAAAATGTAAGATGACATCCTATGTCGATATGGTAATCATCTGTACTTAAAGTTACAGTCCCGAGTTTGAAGACGAGTGCCACCGTACGTGCACGTCTTATACCATTTCTAACATATTTCTGGCTAATAGAGCATTTCTTATTATTAAAGGGACAGTCCCGACTTTTAAGACGAGTGCCACCGTACGTGCACGTCTTATGTCATTTGTAACATATTGCTGGCTAATAAAGAATTTCTTATTATTAAATGGACAGTCACCGTACGTGCGCGTCTTATGCCATTTCTAACATTCTGACACGTAGAAATATGTTACAAATTCGCTTCGCAAGCTAAGCGGCATTTGTCTTTAAACTAGGAATTGTGGCTTTAACAGTGTATATATAAATTATAGTTATACATGTTCAAATCCCACTTGTGCTCATGATTAAAGTTACAAAAAAAAGGGAGAAATATTCAGCTTTAACGCAACAAACAGAAGCGAAACCCATGATACTATAGTACTAACAGAAAAAAAAAATCAGATGAATGGGAAAATTCTACAATTTCGAGTCAAGAGGTCAAACAGGCATCAACACTTTGCAGCTGCAGTTGGCATGAAACGATGCTATTGAAATTACAATCTTGTCGATAACTCGTACAACAGGTGTATGAACATCTCACCGCTAGGCTAAGAAATACAAACATCCTAACTTTTTTTCCTCCGAATACTATGCAGCGACGAGAGTTTCTATCACTGAATGGAATCAACAACTAGTTCTCGCTAGATTTAGTTTAGCTTACTTGTCATCAGTGATATTAAAGAAAGGTAAAGATCTGCTCAGCGTCTGGCAGATCTGTGTTTCTGGCGGGAGTCAATGGTCTACACAATACCGCGATATTTATGTGTTTATTTCCTTTCACCGGGTGTTTATTTTCTTTCGTTGTCAATTGCAAAACATTGCCAAAACAGCTGGAAGCTTATTTTAACGTGAAATTTGAGCTATAGACGGATACAAATAAGTTTTTTGTTACGTAATATTTGTAGATATTTTTACGGTGCTGTTTCATCAACAGTGCATGCCGGAAAACTATCAGAGGTTTTTTTTTGCACTTGGCACGGTTGCTCTTACAAAAAAAAACTAACCTATGCGCAGATAATTCTATATATACTACGGTTTTATTAGAAGCACGACTGACATCCGTAGCTGAGTGGTTGACGCATCGTGCTTAAGACTGGTAGGTACTGGATTCGAATCCCATTCGTGGCTTATGGGATTTTTAATCCCAGTACTGACTCCAACCCAGAGTGAGTGCTCCGCAAGGCTCAATGGGTAGGTGTACTTCCATTTACACCGACCAGTGTCCACAACGGGTTTAGCAAAGGGAAAGTGCAAGCATGTATACAAAAATCCTTTGCTACTAAATTATGTTAGACAAAAGGACACAGTAAGCTACTATAACCATGTGGATGTCCAGAAACACATAGCATATACACATATTGATATTGTAAGTTATACTATGTAAGTAAATGTTATTTTTAATAATAAGAAATGCTCTATTAGCCAGAAATATTTTATATTGGCATAAGACGGGCACGTACGGTGGCAGTCGTTTTATAAGTCGGGACTGTCTCTTTAATAGTGACATATTATGTACTTTGAAGATTTATTCTACTAACCACCTGCATAATGATGAAAGAAAACTCAAAACCTGTCTTTCAAGTTATCTAAAGTTGGGAATATCTTGATTAACTTGTTCATTTCTTAACACGTGTATTCTCAATTCCAAAAATTTTAAATATACCGGTACAGGCGGACATTTTGTTGAATACCTCGATACATACTAGTTTTTATTAACGGATATTTACCGTTCTCCGTGTTGTAGTGGTTAGACCATTGGGCTCAGGACTGGTAGGTACTGGGTTCGAATCCTGGTATGGGATTTTTAATCACAGTGCAGGTGTAAAATCATTAGAAGTCCGTAGGAATCCAGATCTGAAATAATGTTTAATTCACTCAGGCCTATACACCTAGGATTCTTAGTCAAAACTAGTCTTACATAAATAACATACTTTAATTGAGGTTTTTTTTCCATTAACACTAGGACTTGTTATATCTCGTTTTATGGATCAGGCTATTTGTTTCATTCCATGAAGTTTCATTTTGTTATTTAATCCACTTTGTTATATAATATTACCGGACATGTATTCCTGCCGGACTTGCGTTGCTTTTACACACGCTCAAAACCTAGCTAGTGCTTCGCAAGGCTCGATGGTTAGGTAGGTATACACAATTTATACCGACCAGTGGTTAACAAAGGCCGTGGTATCTACGGTCCTGTGTGTGAGTGAGAGAGAGAGAGAGAGAGAGAGAGTGGTCTATGAAAGGCCGTGGTGTATGCTATTCTGTCTGTGGGATAGTGCACATAAAAGATCCCTTGTTATTCGGTAAGAGTAGCCTATGCAAGTCGTTCGTCGACATCATTCAATGAACAATAATGGATATATATATATAACATAATTTTTTAAAATGTGTCTATCATCAAAGTAGTCAGATGTGTGCGAATAGCGATTCATGGTAACAAACAAGGTAATATGTGTTATCTCAGTATATTGTGACAAGCTTGAAGCCAGCTAATCGTTTTGAATTTCGAGTAATCCACATCTGTATTGAGCAGGAGGTGAAGTATGCACAAGCAACAGATCAGCTTGTATTGTTACATGCTTCAAATATCCAGATAGCGTATCGCGTTAACAGACACATTAAATAGACGTTATTTTGTATCAGTGAAACCCCCCGTCAACGGAATAAATATATGTTGTGGATTCGTATACGTTATGAGAAATGAATCCAAGGCTGGATCCAGAAATACTTTCAGATTGTGGGGTTGGGGAGGGGCAGGGATCAAGTTAATAAAAAGCACCACAATGTTTTAATGATAAAAAGAAATAATGAACAAGAAATTTTGGGGTGGATGACTGGTTCTCTGATTCTTCATGGATCTGCCATTGGAATTCGGTTTTCATCACATGTGTATGAGCTAGGGTGTCGGTGGATGGCATTGAGTATTTTGAAGCCATAAACTTGTAGTTTTCAACCTATAATCCACTGAATTTCTCCTCACCCTAACCCCTCACACATTTTCAGGGAAGAATGATTTATTTTAATTTCTTCAGGTCAACAACTGACATATTTTTTTAAAGTTTCAAGGCAAATTCTATCCATACAAGTTCCTTCCTTCTGGCACCAAAAAGTATGTTTGCCCGTAAACATATATAGAACAGGTTTGAAAATAAGCCGCATTAATAACCAATTTTTACTAATGGACATAAACCCCCTATTCCTATGAATAAATTTAGTTGGCATATGGGACAGGTTTGTGGTCAGATAGTCTATTGATACACCCATAGCATTAAAACCAGCATGACGGGTTGGGCACAAGCAATTTATCTTTATTTATTGGCAAAATACCTCCCGTGTTTGACACAAACGCCAGCTGGCTTCTTTAAACTGGTTGCTAAATACAATGTAGATGTCTTCGTTTCAGTACAAACAGTATTAAATACATTCTATTCAAGGATTAATGAACATCATATTTCACGTTTATATTGTTCTTTGTCTAAATAGACTGCACGACGAGTTGGCATTATCATTTAAAAGTGATCCATAAATTATGATAAGTATGATAATAGTGTATCTGTGTATGAGTATCACCAATATAGACTTAGAATCAATTCAAGTGTTGAGGACAAAGGAACATAGAATATGTCCCACGAACATTCCCAATAATAGTGGTAATAATAATAATAATAATGATAATAATAATAAGTGCACATAAAAGATCAATTGCTGTTATTCGGAGAAGAGTAGCCTATGTGGCGGTAGCGGGTTTCCTCTGTGATCAAGTGTTAATATAGCCGTGTGTTTGACATCCAATAACCGCTTCTAGTGGTGTCATTAAAAAACAAACTTTATCTTTTATAATCTATTCATTAAAATTTGTGCACATATGGTAATGAATGCAAAACATAATTATACATAAACAGCAAATCGTATCACTGTTTAATAAGCGATTCCTTTTATGAAAACGATGCATCCACATCATTTAATATTGTTAATACAATTTAGAACGTAAATCATCTCATAGACTCTATTTTTTGGTCTTAATTTCCACCCCTATCGACTGAGAACCAATTGGTTGTCACGCTTAGTCTGTTTCGCTTGTCACACGTCAGACACTGTCACAGTCTTGTAGACGAGCCGGTCTTTTGTTCCGGTCTGAACACAGGTAACACGGTATGCGCCTACAGAGAACCACAATAGCGCTTCTTCCTGCCGTTGGGTCCATCAGCAAATGTTTTTGACGTATCTATATTTCGACTCTCACGCAACACAATATGCGCACCGTGAGCCTTTTCACGGTGTAGCAGGCATCACGTAACAACAACAACGACCGCAAAGTGTAAAACTACTGTCCGTGTAACAACTCTAGGTCTGTTTGAATTATCACACGGCTGTATGAGGTAGTTTTTTTTTGTTCCCTGTCAAATGTCCTGATGTCGAATTGGAAGACATCATTGAAACCTGAATGATGCTCTTGTGGATTAATTGGCTGGTTTTAACAAATACGTGAAGGACAACCTCTCATGGTTTGTCATGACTCACAATTGGACTTGACGTCTATATTTAAGTGCATTTGTTTTGGGAGTCTGTCTAAAATACCGAACAGACGATATGTTTAAAGGCACAATGCCTAGTTGTAAGACGAATTCCACCATGCTTGCGCAGTTAATGCTATTTGTAATCTATGTTTTGGCTAATAGCGCATTTTTTTAGTTTTAAAATTAATATTTACTTACATCTAATTGCCTATAATATCAATATACTAGTATGTATATCGAATGTGTTTCTGGTCATTCAAATTGTTATAATAACTTAATGTGTATTTTTGACAAAAATCCAATGACCATACCTACAAAAAACACATTAGATACATCTATAGTAATATTGTAAGGAATAAGATGCAAACAAATGTTAATTTTATTATGCTCGATGTCAGAGCAAAAATGCTCGATGAGCCATAAATATGATACAAATATAGTTAGATGTTTTTCACCACATGTACATACGTTGATTTTCGATGTCGTGATGTCTACATATCACAACTTCTGAGGTATATATGAAATTCTAAAAAGTGAAAATTAAAATAGCGCCAAATAGTTCTTTTAAAAACCGCTTGCAGTCTAACATAATCTCAACAAATAAAGCTTATATCCATGTTGATATTGTAAATGTATATACAAATACAATGCCATCTTGAATATCACAACTTCTGAGTTATATTATGAAATCATAAAAGTGAAAATTAAAATAGCGCAAAAATATTTCTTTTTAAAAACTCTTGTAGTCTAACATAATCTCAACAAAGAAAGCTTATTTCCATGTTGATATTGTAAATTTATATACAAACACAACGTCATCTTCAATATAGCTATGATTCTAAAGATGCAACTTGTGCTTCATTTCAAAGGTAAACTCCTGACGAACTCCATTGACAAATTAGATCGTCTTTGATGGGTTACCGTATCAAAACAAAACTCAACCACGTTCACTTCATCTTCCTGGCGGGGTTGTTGGATTACACTGTAAGATGTAAACAAACATTAACAGCATTTTCAAATCTTTGGTCTTCCTTTGCTTATGATAAATCATCGCAGAATGGATTCATCGCTTGCGGCGGTGCGCCTTTTAATAGGAGGAGATGAAAGAATATGATAAGTAGACCTGTCCGAGACGAAGATGTCGTCTGCTGTGATCAGGTGACCACTAACGGAACTGATTACGTGCCGCACGTGCTTGCCAAACGACATTGAGCGGTCATATAGACAGTATAATTATCCTCAGACAGTCTGTGTGCTTGCAGACGTGTAGGACCACAAACAAATAAATGTAAGCTTAAGAATCTCATTAAAATATTAGCATGTATTTTGTTTTCAAAGTTTGTTGTCTAGAAGGAATGGATGAAATTTTGATAACTTTTTAAAGGAACACTGGCGAGTTGTAGGATGGATGCCACATATTTCTGGCTAGTAGAGCTCTTTTTTTAAATTAAAGTTATCGCTTACTTACTTGTTATTCTTACGCGCCAGTGATCGCTAGATCGCCATCAATGGATCCGTTGTTTGCGCGAGCATCGATAGATTGCGCAAGTGGGCGAGCTTTTGCTATTGCACATCGAGTTTTAAGATGAATGTCCCTGTACGTGCTCATCATTCCATAATGCTATTTGTAACATGTTTCTGGCTAATACTCCTCCCCCCCCCCCGC
>JAUTCZ010127866.1:0-14056 GCA_032273805.1 Melanodrymia brightae
AAAGGGTAAACATTTTGTTTATATTTATTGTTTCATGTTACGTTTTATGTATTAGTAAAGTTTTCTAGTCATAATACATTATAAAAATTGGTTTCCTTTCACACTGGTATTTTTTCAAATTAATCTGGTACAGAGGGGAAATGTCTGTAAAAGAATTCGGTAGTCTAAAGGTTAAATTGTACTTTAAAAACATGTTGGCCGAGGTGTTCCGATTGAACCTATGAATATTTTTACGTTGTCGAGATTTCCCAAATACGTAATCAAAACTGGCCGAGTCATTCAGAATGGTTTTAGACTTCGATAGACTGGGGAAGTCGTCGCTATTATGTCCTATATGGGTTAGGTTGCGCAGATACTAATAGGAAACCAATTGAAAGCAATACATAAAAAAATAACTTTCCGATCCCTTACAAACAATAGTCATTTGCATTTTGATACATAATACAATGGGCTACCGGGCGACCGTAAAGTGCACCCCCTGTCTCTGTAGACTTTTAATATTTATCTGGTTTTAGCAGGATTATGGTTTATTAAAATTCTGGTTTTGGCAAGTTACATTGTTGTACTTTGAAAGTTCTGAACATTTGTCTCAAGCTTGAATACGTTTCTGCAGATAGTAATTTTTTTTTACTCAAATAGCAAATCTGGATTTAACTTTATACTCTATCTTCTTAAGGGCCACTTTCCAAATGCCATACAACCATGATATACCCGGTACATACAATAAATACTGATCAATATAACATTTTACTTTTCAGATTCGCAATTAACCTGAAGTATGGTGATGATTCTGACAGTGACATTGCCCTTCATTTCAACCCTCGGACTACACAGAATGAAGTGGTACGCAACTCTATGGCTGGTGGTGACTGGCAGGATGAAGAAAGACATCAACCTGATTTTCCATTCTGGGAGGGCCGAACCTTCCAGATAAGAATCTTTGTAACCCCTGATGAGTATAAGGTGATGGTTAATGGCAGAGAATTCATAGACTACAACCATCGAATGCCGTTTGAGCAAGTCCGCTTTCTCGAACTTAACGAAGGAGCAGAGTACCATGATGTGACCATTCAGAACAGCATTGTATGAAACTACTAACTACAAAATACAATTTTTACATTACACTAAAACTACAACAAACTATTTTTAATAAACTTTGTAATACATGTAATAGTAAACAAATTAATCTTTCTTTTTTCCTTTAAAATATTTGTTTTTCCTTTAAAATGTTTTGTCTGTAATGCTCAGATAAATATGTAATGCCAGGGTTGGGGTCCCCGAGTATCACCACCATACAAAAGTACATATACACATACATGGATGTTTTGTAACACAATCGTAATCACTTGATAATTACAATTTTACACCAAATATTAAACCTAAGATGCTACATATAACAGTGTAGATATATGCCACATTGCACATGTATATAGATATATACAGATAAGTAAGCACCACTGCATGAATCGGCTTGTAGACACAATGACTGAATAAGTAAACATCGGTACATGTATTATAACTATCACGATTTTGCTATTTTGGTGGGTTATTGCAATTTTTTGATCATTGTAGAAACTTCTTCATATTGTTATACTAGTTAATGTTTTTTCCCCAGGGTATGCCTTACTTTGGTGAATTTAAGAATGGCCTAACTGTGGGTAAAGCTGTACGTATAAGAGGAGCAACAAATATGGATGCTAGCGGGTAAGAACATTATATTGTGAGAAACAATAGCACATTTTTAATTTATTTGGTTTGGTGTTGGAGGTGTGTGAAATCCAACTGGTCTACTGAGAAGATTGATGTTTGAACCGTGCACATCTCATGTTAATTTTTTAATCAGGGATCAGACTGAATGAAAAATACGAGTACATAATAGAAAGAACATGGCTTGCTTCATAAACATGACTGGTAAATGTATATTTCACTGTCATGTTTTCAGTTTTGGTATTTACTTCAACTGCGACTTCGATGGTGACACGACAGGGTTTGTCTTTAACCCTCGGCTCAATGAAGAGGAGGTTGTCCGCAATGCAAAGTTTGGAGATTGGGGGGATGAAGAAAGGTCTCAACCCGACTTTCCCTTCACACCAGGAGATTTCTTTGATATTGTCATCATTGCCACAGAGGGACGTTTCAATGTAGGATAAGTTTAATTATATCTAGATATAGTTTTAAATATTAGACAATTTTCAACTAAGTTTTTTTATAGTAGAAGGGGAATATAGCTTGACAACATCCTAATATATTTTTGTGTCCGTCAAATGGGCTCTTAAGAAAATATCCCAAGGAGTTAATTTTCCAAGGTAATTTATGTGATTGAAGTTAATATGATACAATTATCACCAATATTAAGTACCGGGTACAAACATTTTATTATCCCCTCGCAACGAGTATTAATTTTCTGTAATTGAGACACACTTTCTCATTTCTTTGCATGATATCAAATTTTTGGTGGTGTTCTTTCATGTTATTTTATTTTATGTACCGGTAACCAAATTTTGTTTTTTGACTGATTTCATTTTTTTGTTATGTAGGTTTATGTGAATGGAAATTTCTTCACCACCTTCGACTACAGATGTGATGTTGAAGATATTAAATACCTGACAGTTACTGGAGATATAACACTGGCAGATGTGGAGTTCCTTGACCCATTGGTAAGAATTCTGATGTAAACCATTTTCATCCATGATTACATATTGTAGATGCAATGTAATCTGAAAATGTGTCTGCAATGTTATGGCAGTTATACATAATTACAGTTGGGATGATAATACAAGATATAAACTGATGGTTCGAGTTTAGCTCAAGGTACATGAAGTCACTGGATATTTGATCATGTTCTAATCAATAGTCCACAACTGCTACATCAAAGGCTGTGGTAAGTGCTGTTCTGTTGGTGGGGAAGTTCATATAAAAATCTCTCATTGTTTGCTCCAAGATCATGTGTCGAAATCACTGTAAATTGTCATCCAATGGCCAATGATTTAATTACTGAATGCGCTCTAGTTGTGTCGTTAAACAATCTTTATAGTTTTTATGGTGTATTTACAGTTATACGGATCCTGTTTTTGTATTTATGTTTTGTAATATTTACTAATATCCTGAGTTTTTTCAGCCTGATGACTGCAAGAAGCACATTCCTTCTGGTTTAGAGAAGGGTGACATGATCATTGTAAAAGGATTCTTTTTTCCTGAAGGCAACAGGTTAGCAATGTGATATTTAACATTGACAAAGTAAGAGCACTATTGAGAATCTTCCTTATGGCAGTTGATTCAAACTAAATAATTCGTAATGTACTAATATTGCAAACGGTTGGTCAATGTGAATTGTATTATTTTAAAAAGTGCTGGCTTTATCACTTGAGATTATGAGTGGAGCCAATACCACACCATTGATGCAAATGTCTGCTTAATCTAAAGATAAAATTATTATACCATCGCTTTGTCCGTGCATGAGTCAATCTGTGCATTAGCCTGTCCAAATCATTTCTACAATACATCTCCTACACATTGATACAGGGTCATCAAACTTAGTGAGTGGGTACATGTAGGAAAGGTTGCGTGTTGCACACTAAAACTAGGTTACTGTAACCTATATCTTAGACTCTGGCCTCCATAGAAGAAATCTAGGTATCCACAGTATATGTTGTACACTAATTGATATAGGGTCAGCAAACTTTTTATGTGAGTACATGTAGGGAGGGTGGGGGTATTTGTGAAGCTCTTGCTTCGAGTTATATCTAGTTTGATATATATAAAAAAAAATCTTCATTTCCTGGATATGATGGCCAGCTGAGACATGCTGCTGGGTAAAATTTAAAAGTAGAACAAAGTAAGTAAAACATTTAATAAACTAAATGATAGGGACAAGTTGAAAGAAATACGGAACAATTACTTTTATTTTTCTGCCAATTTCATTTTAATTAGACAGAATGCTGATAATGCTAAACACGATATTTTATAAACACTGGTTACTTTTTCTTGTGTGTTGTAGCAATGTTGAATCTGTAACATCTGTATACTGCTTTAAGGTTTCAGGTAAACTTAATCAATGGCAATTCCCTTGATGATGATATTGCATTTGTGGTTAACCCTAGACGTGATCAAGGTGAGGTTGTCATGAACAACTGTATTGATGGTGAATGGCAAACTGAGGAACGTGAGGAACTGCCATTTGCATTCCAGGAGTTGTTGCCATTCGAATTGAAGATCGTCACCAAGAAAAAGAAGTTCAAGGTAATTCAACATGACGGATCCAATATTACTATAAAATTGACAATGTGACTAGCAATTCATACGGTACTATTCATATTATGTATATCATGCTGCTCATGCACATTATTCAGTCAGTAGAGAATGGTAAACTCTGTATGGATTGTAGTAGTTCACAATTCTAACTAACAAGATGATGTATATCATTATACACCTGTTATACTCTGTATATTAGTACCGGTACTGTATTGTTGTTTTAACCTATGTACAGGCATATAATATCACAAGTACACTATCCTGAAATTGCCCAGTGACTGAGACGCAAGTTAATTTTAGTATTAGAGAGGTAGCCTACTGGTACTGCTTCCTTCCAACATGTTTACATTTTTTTCGATAAGTTGCAAGACATCTTTTTTTTATGCACTATCCAACATCTAGCTCATACCTGTCCTTTTTTTTTATTCCTGTAGCAGATCATAATTATTGATTGAAAAATATATTTATTTTGACAATAAACAGCTGAGTACTTAAGGCCATAGACAGAATTTTCTGCAAGATACGTTATTTAAAAGAAAGTAGACCTTCAGTAGCAAACATAAAAAAAAAATTGAAGTGATCTAACAGCGACTGCGAAGCATGACAAAAAGTTAGGGCAGTCATGCAATTTTGAAAATTTTATGGTAAAAACTATTTTGCTGAAAACTTGGGGCAATTTTTCTTTTATGTGGATTGCTCACAACCGAATTGTCTATGGTCCTTCACTTGAGTAAAAATTAAAAACCTAAAATGATAGTTTTGTTCAATAGCAAATTAAAATTGGGTCAATATATTACAATGATAGTAGTATGCTATAACAGAATTTTGTTTGTTTTCATAGGTCTATGTGAATGGAAAGAAATTTGCAAGCTTTCATTCAAGATCGAACGTTGATGACATCAAAACTATCAATGTGTGTGGCGACGCCTATATCTACCGAGTCAAACTGCAAAGAGTACTGGTATGTTGGGCTACCATTCTACATTGACAAATCGATCAATAATCTATTAAATGTAAAAGTAAAAAATTAATTAATAACACTTTTTTTCATAATGCAAAATAGATGTATACCAAGGAGCCTCCTAATATACGTAATAATACTGTAATTATCTCTCCTGACTATATGTAATTAGATTCATTTAAATCTAAACTATTAGCGACATCGATTATTTAAAGATGTGATATATTCATACACACATTAATGCTGTACAATAAGTAGATGACAAATAGGTCATTGTTCAGTTTTGGATGTCGTCAATAATCAGTGATTTTCATGTACAACAGGAGAAGCCTAATGTGGAACGCATTCCAGGTGGTCTGCAGACAGGTGGCTGGGTTATCGTCCAGGGAACGGCCAAGAAGCATGCAGAGAGGTAGCTATTGACATTCAAGTACTAAACTTAGCCAACATAAATCAATCTCTCATTGGATTAAACTATTTCCATGATATACATCAATATTTCTATGTAAACGAACTTTCCTCATTTTTATTAAAATTGTTTTTACATAAATAAGCCTCTAATAAATTGTAAACTAGATTTTTGGATTGACATCTAGGCATTTAAATTGTTTTCAATTTTATTTGTTAATTTCAGCTATTTGGATTTAGTGATGTTTTGTGTTTTGTTTTAGCTTTGCGATTAACCTGCAGTGTGGTGACAGCAAGGAGTACAGTGGTGATGACATTGCATTTCACTTCAACCCTCGTTTCAACGGGGAAGACTCTGTTCGAAATACATTCCAGGATGGATGTTGGGGAGAAGAGGAAAGGGATCAACCTAATTTTCCATTTGAATCAAAAGACCCATTTGAAGTTGCAATCAACTGTCAAACGGATGAACTAAAGGTAATGATTTCAGTCAAATGTTATTTTGTTTTTTTGTTAACAAAAGTATGAAAATAGTAGTATATCCATATTGTTTGTCCGCTGCCTTCATTGAAATGATAAAAAGCGTGAAACAGGTCAAAGTAAGTTATACCCAACTTCTGGCCTCGTTGCCGTGGTTTCTTTTGTTAAAAGTGTAGGTGTAGCTATTCACCAATACACCTACACTTTTCAGAGGCGAATAATAAAGTATTTTCATAACTAGGCCGAAAGTTGGCGTATAAGTCAGTTATACCCACAGTTACTCGGTGTATCAGTGAATATCCTAGTTTTGGTTGTGGAAACCTTGTTGGCTCGCCTCGGAGGCCTCAAGACCGAAACTAGGATATTCACCGATACATCTCGTAAACTGTGGGTATAACTATTACATATTGCATCAGACATCATCCGTCTCAATGATGCGTGAGTGTAACTGTAAGACCACAACACCCAATCAAAACGTTCCGGGTCATAGCGTTAGATTATAAATACTGATGTTACCTTTCATTTCATCAATTTTAAAGTAAAATATGCAATTTTATATCATGTTTTATCAGTCCTAATATAAGATTATTATTGAAGTCTTGTTAGTAAGAATAGTGATGTTTGACGGTAATAACTCTTTTAAATGTCGATACTATTCTCTACTTTCAGTTGTATGTGAATGGTAAACACTACGTCAACTATGCCCATCGAATAGACTGCAATAGAATCTGTCACATTCTTATGACTGGTTATGCAGATTTCTTTGAGCCAGAATTCATCTGATCATATCAAGTGGGTGACATTCATTTTAAATTATTACATTTCATTGAGATTAGTCACATAATGTAAAACAAGTATTATTTGCGTGTCTGATCATTTTCAGCGAGTTTCACGTGTGAAATTTAACTGCGAAACTTAGAATCATGTGAATAATTACTAGAAATAATAACCATTAAAAAGACAAAATGGTATTTTTGCAATGTGAAAATTACATGTCGCGAGTTGATAATTTGTTAGAAATCGCAAACATTTATGCAAAACACATGTAGGTCAAAATGCATGTAGACACATTTTAAAAATTGTTTCGAGTTTATTCTACCAGACACCGATAAGTTTTTACTCCAGCACATTAATAATGCATGTGAACAAAGTTTAGAAAAGCTTTCAAAATACATTTTATCCATGAGGATATATAAACTTTATATAGTAAATCCTTTCATACGGTAAAAAGCATTGAAAATGTTTGTAGATATGTATACGATGCACTCATGAATGTTAACAATGGCTAGATAGATCAGCAAAAAACATTTGTAAATGGTTTGAAATTCGTCATTGGCAGACACAAGGAAAGTAAAAATTTAGCAAGCAAGCTAATAAGATTTATATGAAAGAAAAGCATGTGACGTGACATCTATAAGAATATCATACATATTTTGTACTAAGATTTTAAGACTTTGTATTTCATGTAACTAGCAGTTAACTCTTTATATAAATTTTATTTTAGATACAATTCCCTGAGCTTCCAGCAATTCGTCAGCGATTCCAATCAGTGGTTCAGATCCAGTTATTCCGATCAGTGATTCAGATCCAGTGATTTAGTTCCCAGTGATTAAGTCGACCAAATAAGATTTCTGTGATTAGTGCTATTTTTCATAAAATCAAAATAAGGTCTTTGCTGAAAACTCAGTAACATGGACATTGTGATATTTTAAGTAGTTAAGCTATACAAAACATACTTCGTTATTGCATGTATATGCAATATATTATTATTCTGTTAATATTCTGTGATAGTAAAGTTGAAGCAGCTGCAAAGAATGCCTCGATTAAAAAAGGCATTGGCCTTTTGTGTTCACGATCTAAAATAAACATTTAAAGCAAATGTTATCGCCTTCATATTTTCTGTTTACGTTTTAATAAAGGAACTAAATTCAGTTCTACATACAGGGTAGTAGCATATGTTTCAACTGATCCAGCTTTAATGCTATAATTTTTGTTGTTCTCGGATCCTAAACAAAAATAGGGTGTGCATACATTATTCTCCCCAACCTGAACCTGGCAAACTACCACATACAAAAATTGAATAAGTCACCACTTGGAGAAACCATAAACCTTTCATTTTTGGCCTCAAGTGATATTAATTATGGTCTTCGTTACTGGTATTAATTTGTCAACCGCATAGACTTTGTAGGTCAAACAAATCAATATCGATCATAATTATTTTTATAAAATGGCTTTGCCCATCTATTTGTGATAATACTGCTAAAATAAAACGGCTGATGAACAACAAATGAATAACTTTTTTTTTTGCTTTTATTTATACATATTATAAATAGATCAACTTTAAACAAGGGTTGACAAATTCAAGCATCAAAAATCAATTGCTAACACAAGTTATATTGGTCTGTTCTCATATTGACATCGCACATCTAGGTTTTGTGGTCACTGTACACTGCAAAAAATAATTTAAAGTGATTTTCTAAACAATAGTTTTTGTATTTTAAGGATGGGAGGTAGGTATATAAAAAAGGATCAAATCGATGATCCTTTATGTGCATTAATATGCAGTTTGATTGGATCATCGAGTATTACAAAGCATTTCAGTCTGAAATAACGATGTCTTGCATAAATTAAATTGATTGGTAAAACATGAATAATTTGTGCACAAATATCTTAGAATTTTCTGGTAATATTCATACTTATTACATAAATTATCAATGTACTTCCAAATTTCTCGACAATGAAGAAACCAAACTAGTTTCCACTACAGATCATGCTTAATTCATGCAGTGATACGATTCCTCCAGAAATATATTTTTGAGTATCTTTTATTCACAAAAATAATATAATTGGTTCATACATTTTATTCAGTCCAATTACTATGACTTTAGGTAAAGTTAATACAATGGTGTATCTGAGGAACTTACTGAATGAAAGTGTTATTAATAATCTAGATTGTTACATAAAGATTGTTATTTCAACTGATAACCAACTTTTTGAATGTATAATAATATGATCATCCATGAAATGTGACTGGATTGCACGGGTAACTCAGACATGTATAGTTACAGCAATACACGTGTTTGCCTCGTCTCTCCCCGTCCAAATCATTTCTGGAGCCTATCTACTACACTACCGTATATCATGTTATCATACTTTCTATGTAGGTAAGGCAGCGTGTCGCACATTAAACATAGTTCATTTCAACTTGTATTGTGACCTATGAAATAAATTTCATTTACACAATATGTATAGTTGTCACACTTTGTATGTTGGTACATATTGGTAATGCAGTTTTTCACACCAAAAGTAGGTCACTGTGGCCTATATGTTGAACTCTGACATCTATAGAAATCTAGGTTTCAGAGCATATTTCTAACACTAATTGATATAGTTACCTCCAACCCATGGTTTCATTTTGAGTCATCAGCAGTATTTGTGAAACCTCATGATGCGAGATGCATCTAGCTTTTATTTAGCAGTGAAGATACCTGTATCAACAAAAGTTTATGTAATAAATGTTTTTTTAATTTTTATTTGCATTCATATTTTTTATTGCATTTGTCCTCAAGAAAATGACGCGACTAAAGTGTCATAATTTTCTTGAGGACTCTTGCAATGGAAAATACGAGCGCAAATAAAAGAAAACTCGTAAAAACACTCGTCCATTTACCGTACTTATAAATGAGTAAATAGTGTTTAATCTATATTCTTCCAACTTAATGCATCAATAGCAAAATGTGTCTTCATGAAACTATTCTATGTGTAAACATTCTTATTCCATAATCTCTAAAAATACAAATATATCCATAAAATTAATTGACATTTACTAAAATTATATTTTAGCTACAATCCAACTGTGCACTACATTACTTTTCGGACAATTATTTGTATAGTCGTTTATTTTGTTTCAAGCTCTTACAATATGTACGCTAAATTGTTATTTTATAAAATAAAATATATGATCCAACTATTCAACAAATATTGATATAATTAAGTTTTCCTACGAGTGAGAACCCTAATAAACAAAATAACACGCATATAATTATATATATATAGATATAAAAAGGCAAAAAATATAAGAACAAACTAAATCAAAACACATAGCAAATTGTGCTGCTCACACCAATATGGAATAGAACTGTGGTAATTAAAAAATAACACTGCAAAATACAAACATAAAAGCAATGCACTGTACAATCAGAAAAACATTAAAACATTGTCCAATATTCTAATTACATTTTTTAAAATGGTATAATATCCCCAAAAGACTGAACTTTACCAAGTGTTGATGCAAAAATTTCTGAGAAAAGATTATAGACATCTGTACAGCGAAGATGCAGCATTCCACCAAAAAACCTGAAATTCAACAATGCTTTTAGAACAAACATATTATGGTCAGGTTACAGAAAGTAGGGGATAAGTTTGTAAACAAAAATGGCCAATTTATTTCATCATGTTAAATCCAGTCTCATTTCCTCCATTTTTAGATTACTTAAAATAAAATAAAATTGTTGCTTTGATAAATTTACTAAACTATTTCCACATTTCACTACTAAACTATTTGTTTTCGAGAGTGGTTTAACAACTTCAAATGAGACATCTTAGTATTTTTTAGTTTGCCTTCAATATGTTTTACTCATGGCAAAAATAACTACAATTAAAATAATGTCCAGAAACACAACTACAATTTGTATTAACAATTTTTTTAGGAAAAGTTGATCCATCAGATTAAATACTTTTTTTATTTTGGATAAAAACAATCTACTTTTAAGTCCTTTTTGATACAACTAAATGACTGCATTTTTATATATCCTTATACAAGAGAATATAAGTTAAACTCTGCATATCTTTACCCCTACTAACCACCATCAGACAAAATAAGAGAATTCTATGGCGAAGTAAGATTTGTTATAATATACAATATACTCTTGAATACATATCAAAGAACATGTATAAAAATTTAGACAATATGTTAGTAATTAGTTTCAATATGCATGAATAAGACAATAATTAGCACAGTAGTTATCCCTCGTTTACATCTAGTTGATTACAAAAGCTGCTTCATGCACACTCACACAAGTTCACATAATAAACCTATATTTTCTGCATAGATCTTCAGCAATGTTTTGTACATTGCTAATAATTAAAACAACACTGAATTTAGGTTATTTACAAAAAGTACCACATTAAATTGTATTTACAATTCTTTAAGATTTGATGCCCAACAAGAACATGAGTGAGCTAAATGTTTATGTCAGCAGTTTCTTTTTTCTAATAATATGGCTTGTATTGCTGATAAAAACAATTTCAATTTGATAATTAAGTTACCTCAATACAAGGAATTTTATATATACATGCAAAATGTTTTGTATTGTGATAACTAAAATTTTATATACATGTATATACACAAGAACTTCGTCCATAAAATCACAGAACTTTAGATTAACCTAGAATTAAGACGATAAAAATTCTGACACTTGCATACTTTTTCATTTAAAAATAAGGCCTCCTTTCAATACCCATTAACTCAAGGTTCTTACATACCAGTTGGAAAAATACTTCAAGAAAATCACAGCACTGCATAGTTAAGCTTTGGGTTTTGATACAAAAAAGCTGAATTCAAAGAGATTCTGTTAAACTTCAAATAAATTATAATGCTGCATACAATCAAATTTCATAAGCACAATGATACATAAGGATTCTATTACGTAATGGTTAAAGTTAACTTATAAACATAAGTCTAATAAAATGCTGAAAGAAAATATTTTGTGATGAGGCACTTCAACCTACGAAAATTTACAGGGAAACTCAGTAACATTTGTATTAGCATGAGACAACAATAACAAGAAAATATAATAAATAGAATAAATGAGCAAGAAGAACTATTAACAAACAAGAATTTGTTTCACACCTGGTTAATATTAGAAATAGACATAAGGCACACGCAACTGGAATATATTGCCCTTGAAAATAGAATATGTTCTGCATTTAAAAATACCAAGAGACATGCTTGGGAACTATCATAAAGAACTGTTTTAAACTCCTACTCGGTAAGAGTACGCAAAACGTGGCTTTGACCGCAAATGCTTGTGAACAACAAATCTACATCAACTGTGGACACTAGAGTCCTATGTCATGCGGTTCAAGGCATATATCAATAAAATTGTTTCTCGACATCAAATCGGCAAAACTAATGTACTAATTTCTAGTATATGTGAAAATTGATGTTGTAGTCATTTTGATAACTTTTTAACAAATGCCTGCCAAAAATTCTGACACCAAAAGCATGTACAACAATAAAATTAGAGATCCTCCATTTTATTTTCAGCATGACCATTTTTGAAAAATTTATTACTGAAAATGCACTGAGGTTCACGGAGACATGTCTATACCAGTATATAACAAAATAACTAACATGCCAGAAAACAAATACTCAAAATCAGATAAATGAAGAGAGATAAAAATGCAAGAGCATAAAACAGAATTATTGATAAATTGTGTATAAATTAGTATATATATATATACACACAATGTATGTATAATTATGTTAGGGATATTCTGTTTAAAAGCATGCAGATATTCAAAACACAATTGATCTTCTAAATAAAAAATAAATGACAAGTTGTACAGGTCATTACTATCTTGTTGGACATTAATAACTATAACAGTTTTATTTTACACTTTAAAACATGAAATTATGACATCGATCTCATTCCCTTTTTTGTGTCTATAAATTGCACATCTAAACTGAACTACTGAAGAAAACAAAATGTTGACAATAAGCTGATTTTATAGAACTATTTTTCATGTAGAGACGAACTGATTCTTGGTTCCCAAAGTGCAACAATAACAAAATAGATCAAATCATTTAATAAATTAAAGCTTGCTATAAACTAAGATAAAATGGTGTTTTTTTTAGTACAATATCAAATAATTTGGCACTAAAATGTCATCATTGACCCTCTTAATACCGACAGCAGACAACACTGACATGTAGACAGACTAATTCAATTCTATGGTCATCGTTATACAAAATGTTTTGAGATCCACTTCTATACACTAAAATATAAGATAATAAGCTTGGCTAAAACTTGTATTGTGTAACAGAGAAGAGACTATCATCACAGAAACAGGTGATGTTATAAATTGTTAGGGAGCCAAGCGTATCCCTGCCTGAAGGTCAAAGGATCGATCATCCTCAGCAGTCTTGTTTGGTTACTTCCTGTTCCAACCAATGATCCACAACTTGTTTATCAAAGGTTGTGGTGTGTGCCTACTTAGTACTGTCTGTGGGAAGTGCACGTAAAAATTACCTTGCTGTTATTAGGTAAGAGGAGCCTGTGGCAAAAGCATGTTTCCTCCGTGACGGTATAACTGCATTTGACATCTAATATCTGCTGTTAAATAATCGGTTACAGTCGTGTCGTTAAACATTATCAATTATGTTAATTTGTTAAATACTCCTAATGAACTTTCAGAGCTAAAAATAACAGACCTATTCAGGAAAATAATGACTATGCATGGTTCGTTGATCACATGCCTCATTGAAGTTCTCTGCCAATGAATTAGTTAAAAGGTGATCTTATTATTCCAATTTATCAAAATTTACTATGATCAATGGAAATAAATATTCAAATGGTATGGTCTTGTAGATTTGAAAGTGAGTTATATGTTTGTATTAAACAATTTGCAAAATAGTTTAATTTAGGTGTTTTTTTTAAATGTCTTGGTCAAATCGTCATTATTTTAAGCAACAAACTTTCTTTTTTTTGTCGGGAGAAACCGAATACATTATTTTGTGCCTTTGCAACAAAACTATTTAAAAGATTGATAAAGATCACTCCATAAATAACAATCTTCCAACAGATGTGTGTACTGATATGATACGTAACTTTGCACTGCATGAGAAAAAGAACAATGGCTTTAAAATCTTCATGTTATTATAATATATATATA
>JAUTCZ010127977.1:0-14056 GCA_032273805.1 Melanodrymia brightae
GCTACAAACTTACACATGTATGTTACCACCAACTATGAGTTGCTACAAACTTACACATGTATGTTCCCACCAACCTCAAACTGCTACAGACTTACACAGGTGTGTTCCCACCAACCTCAAACTGCTACAGACTTACACAGGTGTGTTCCCACCAACCATGAGTTGCTACAAACTTACACAGGTGTGTTCCCACCAACCTCAAACTGCTACAGACTTACACAGGTGTGTTCCCACCAACCTCAAACTGCTACAGACTTACATGGTGTGTTCCCACCAATCACAAATTGCCAGGGATTTATACAGACTACGAAACTTTGAAACATAGATGTTTTTCTCCCTATCAGTTGCTCTTTTGAACAATATGTACAGTTTTAAAAATATATAATATATACCCTGTACTAGTTAAATGTTCCATTTATGTCAGTTCATAGTAGTTTGTGTTTGGTAGAATCATGTTGTTATATACAGTATATGCATGTAGTGAAAGTGGAAACATTAGTTTCCAGATCAATGTAACAATGTATAGCACTCAACAATACTCCATCATTATAAATATACAGACTACAATAACACACAAAACACAGTGCCCATGTTCCTATTGTAAACTTGGATGTCATTGTCTGTTATAAAGCAAAACAAATTTTCTGTGGTAACCATTTTTCTTTTTAAAGTCAAAATGAAGCTATGATCTCATGGCTGGTGAAACAATGAGGCAAAACAAATTTAGAATAACAATTTTTTTATACAAATTTTGATTATAGAAATTTCCATACCATGATTGGACCTAAAATAAATCAAAAGGCATAAGGATAAGGATATTATGGAAATAGTGAATGAGTTTAACTGGTGAATCACATAAATAATAACATGTCCTTATAAATCATTAAAATGTACAATACAAACAAAATAAAATAAAATAGATGTACATTTTATTTATTAATAATCTTAATTTGTATAATTTATTAAAATGCTGTTTTTATTATCTGACATACACAGTGGCAAGACACAAATATCCAATTGTTGTACTGGTTTATCTACTAATGGAAATAAGTTCCTGTGCATGATGAATTGTACTATAAAAACATACATATGTTGGAAGTAATGCTATAACTTTACAAAAACTTTTTTCTATTTTTAGATTCAGCCCCTGATCTTGATCCTATTAGGATAAACGTTATAAAGTATCTGAAATAACATTCCTCAAGCATGTTTTTATACTTTTGTAGCATTACCCGTAATAATGTACCATTGATAAGTATTTGTCAATGCCAATGGTAGGACACACCTGCAATTGATGTAAAAATTATATTTATTTTAATAACCATCCATGTTTGAGCCAAGGTACCTTTGATTGGCCTAGAACTCTGGATGTTTGGATGTTGGCATGATGTAGACTAAACATTAATGTACAACTTGACACTCCTAACTATAATCCTGAAGTGTCTTACTACCATGCATCTTTTATATTGGTTTACAAATAATTGCACAGGTCCATTTTTCCTCTTAGTAGATATTGATATCCAATATTTGTTGGGGAAAGTTTTTGATTTGTTTTAACATATATATAATACATTTTTAATTGGAAGCAAGCATTCACAGAACATGTAGTTACAAACAACTAGTAGTCACTTGATTAAATACTGGTGTATAGTTCAAAAGTGATTACAGGTACATGTTATATATAAACCTAATAAAAAAGAAGCAAAAACTCTTCATCTACTACTAATTATTATGCTTATGAGTGGTTCATCATTTTTTTGAGCATACATAACTATTTATAACACACTGAATAAATGCATGTAGTGATCGATAGGGACACATACATAGTGCATACTAGAGAAAACTTATTGTAGCATGGTGAAATGTACATACATGTAAGATATATGCTAAGGAGACATAATATGCAGGACAGACATATCTATAAATCTCCCAAAACAACCAATTGTGATATTAAAATCTCATGACCACAAAAACTCAGAAATTGTTAAATTATTGAGGTGCCTGAATCTTCCATTCGATCAGCATGAAAGCAAATTTCATCAAAATAAACTTTTGTTTATGGTCTCTATTTAAAATTACATCACAGTGACCAAACAATGACAAAACGAAGTTAAAGTAATGACCTGAAATAATATGGAACATACATATTACACATTGCCATAATTACCTACCCATAAATACATTATTTTATAATGCTAAGACTGTTGGGAAGCAACTATTGCGCTACTTTTCCAATATAGTGTCATTGCTTGTTCACATGATTATACAGTATTTATATACATGTACATGTATTTGGTGGAGAGATGATCCCAAATATTATTTGCTGTATGTATGCTAAAATGTTGAACCACTCTTAATATTTATATTGTGATAATAAAATGATTGGATTTAGTAAGAAGTTGAAGTAAAAAAATAAACTAAAATGGAAAGTGAATATAATTATGTTGCAAAAATCTGTATCAAGATATATGTTTGGTATACATGTATATAATTTTGTACATTCCCATCACCATTTAAACATAATTATACTGGTATGTATAATTATATATTGTCTAGTATATAGAGTCTAAGTATTCTATATTCATGTAATATTACTCAAATAAGTTACAGTAAAAATACTGTCTTATGAATAACATCATGAATTGAAAGCTGCCTTGCGTCCAATATGACGAGCACTCGCAAACAATGTGACTGATACCGATCGTGTACTATCACATCACATTCATTTAATGTTAAATGCAAATACCGGTGACAAAACATTTGGTCTCGGTAGCAGAATGCTCGCTCTATTGAACGTAAGGCTGATTTTGTTATGTTTTTCACTACTAATTGAAAAATAAAGCCAACGAAAATAAAAATTTAAATATAACATCTAAATAATAAAAAAAAGAACATAAATATGAAAAATAACTTTGCAGAGACATAAATATTTGGTCTACCAGTTCTGAACAAAGCAAAATGGTGGCATTTGAAACCTGAAAACAAAATGAACTGGTTGTTATGAGTTTAGTGGGCAATGGTAACGATTGGTTTCAGGTGCTTTATCAACTGGCGATTTATGCACCTCCGCCTTAGGTACAGTCTGTATTCAAAGGCCGGGACCTAATGCCAAGGCTGTACCCAAGGCAAGAAGCGGGTGATGTATTAATAGTAACTTTATGATTCACACATTTTACATGTGCATCCTTTGCTCTGTATGAATAATTCTACAATAAATTTGGATTTCAATCATGTATAGTTCATAGTTAAAGTTATACACGTGAACACAAGTTTTTAGTTTAAGATTGGTCTGTTTGCTTATTTAAATCATCTACAAATGCAATACAAATACACATGTACACAAATGTATACCAGATTTGTGTTCTCATTGATTATGACTAAATTACAGTTTATGCATTATGCTTCAGTATGCATATATACAAATGAAATATAAATACACATGCATAACAGATCTAAGTTATAAGATCATTTTATTTTAATTTATTATAATTAGTATTAGTTTATTTATTATGATTCTGTACACTTAAAATTGTACAAATGAAATCCAAATACACATGCATAAAAGATTTACATACCGGTAAGTTAACTGATATTGACTCATTTTATTATACCAGTAATCTGAACATTATGCTTCAGTAAGCTCACGTCCAAATGAAATCCAAACACACATGTATAATATATCTACAGTAAGTAATAAGCTAACTTGTATTGGCTCATTTATTATGATTGTGACACTTTGTTAATAATTAAGCTCAAAGGTACTTGTGGTTACAATTGTGGTAAAATATGGAGCCCTGCTGCCCAAAGGCCTTATAATAGGATTCTATTCAAGACTTCGGATTCTATCTTTTCAGATGTACTGTTCCCCATGGTACAATTCGAAACCCACATAGTGATCAAGTTTATTTGTTTTGGATAATTTATTATGACTATTATAGTTTGCTCATTATGCTTTAGTATGCTAACACACATACAAAAAGATTACAAATATACAGCCATGGTTAACAGATAAATATATTTTTAAAAATTAAATGTTGACAAAGAAATAAAATTGTACTATAAATAAATAACATCTATAAATATTCACTTGCACTAGACAATTGTGGTTACATATAATATATAACAGATACTGTTTGTAAAATAATCCATATATATATACCCTTTATAGAGGAACATGTGCACATATCACCAGACACCAACTGCGCAGTCATGCATTGAACATACAAAGTGATAAAAATATACAAAATTATGTAAGTTGGTTAAAAAGAAAAAAAATGTTTGTGCAATATCTTGAATATTTTGTTAAATTATCTTCTCTGAATAACCATAGCTATGATTATTAGTTTCTTTACATAACAGCAAAAACATAATTTTATTAATGCTAACAAAAATCCCATGTTTCTAATATGGTATACACAAAAAGGCATTTATAATATGTGTACAATGTAAATATCAGTAACAAATGAGCTAGAGCTCACATACAGCCTGATACTTGGTTCAAAATGTATTCAAAGCCAGTATTGATAAAGATATTACAAAAATGTGATAAAAAGTTTTTGGACACTGACCACCATATTACTCCAGCGGGCACTCTAACTGGGAAAAATAAATATCATAATTTATTATCAAACATAGGTAGGTATAATGTGTCATTTGATTGGGTTGTTAAAAACATTTCAACCACTGACAGGAATGTTACTAAACTATGACATGATAAATTGTGAATATGACGTCATGTATATTGTTTAGAACTGCACATTTCATCTTCCTTATTTTCAGCATTACCGGTACATTCATATGAAATAGGTTTTGAAAAGCATTTCACAATAAAATATCTGGAGTAATAAATAGAATATTAAACTCGCTGTAGCTCGTATCCAAATAAAATCCTCTATATAATATATACTCTGTTTGGCAGATATTAATATGTGTATCTAATTTGAACAATACTGGACAACAATTTTAAATTATTAAAATTTTAATTAAGTTAGCAGTGACTAAAAATAAATAAATTAGGATCATAATAGAAAATAAGAGTTGACTGTGGACAAACAACATAATAATTATATACAGTGAAACCCCTCTAAACCGAACACACTTGGGACAGAGTAAAATGTTCGGTTTAGAGGTGTGTTTGGTTTACTGAGGTTTAAATATAGCACATAAGGCTGTTTGGGACTTTGGAATATGTTTGGTTTAGAGGGAATTCCGGTTTACTGAGGGTCCAGTTTAGAGGGGTGTCACTGTATATACATATATATGGTGAACAGAAATCTTTCCCATAGCAAAAAAAGATCTGGTACTTCTAGCAAATGGATATTTCTATCTTTTTGAATGCTAAAAATAAACTCAGCATCACTATTGAAGAGTCACCCATTCTGTCATATAAAACAAAGATGTAGGCGGCCTGTTTGAATTTAGCAATGACAATGAACCAATTATAGATTATGCATGGACACATTATAAACCATGTATTGAATCTGCAGTAGGGTCTAAAGAATTGTTGCACTGATTATCAATTTTGAAAAAGGGACATGTAACGGTAAGATGGACACAAAATTGATAAACTTAGGTCACAGAAAACAAAGTGTCCCCAAAATTTAGAATTGTATGTAACCACCTGTATTCATCTACATGAGCAATGCAGATAGTGTATGAGCAATTTGTAACAGAAGTCATGATGTTTCAGTCCTTCATTGTTGTAAAAGCATGATTCATTTTCGGTGTTGAGAATAGAACCAGGGCAATATGCATACTCATGGAAAATTTACAAGCAAACACAACTGATCCAGTGGCTTGGTATCACTGCCAGACTCCCAATGACACTCTGAGTTACAGTGAACAGACATGCCACATGGTTTTGCCTGATACCTGTTTTGAGCATGCCTATTTCTATGGCTTGGTTTTAAAAAACCCAAAAGCGATGCATTCTTTTAAGAAAATGGATGGCGACTCCTACTGCAAAATGCACAGTCTGCTTTGCACATGCAGGTGAAGACAGGTGGTTGCATAGGTCCTTTACATTTTGGGGACTTTTTTCCTATGACCCCATTTGATCAATAATTCTCTGTTCATGTTTACATGCTCTAAACAATTCTATGAACAAGATTCAACACATCGTTCATAATGTGAATACACAGCTAGTAATTTGCAATTACCAAATTCAAATAGGCCACCTATAACTCCATCCTATATGGCAAAATTAGTGAACGTTCAATACTGCTGCTGAGTATATGTCGGGAAAACAGTGAATATTTAATAAACAAGATGGCTTTAAACTAACTGTTTAAGGGACAGAAGAAAGAAGATGGATATTATGGTTTTAATCAAGCTGTATGTAGAGACACATATGTGGCCATCCAAAATTTGATTTACAATAAATGAAGATGGCACTTGCCTCGCAATACCCTTTTCTACTTGTACCCCTTAATATCCATATTGTACCTGTTCTGAGACCTCAATCGAAGGCACTTAGCGAGAGCCTATTTACATGCTTGGTGTATTAATCTTCTTTGTGGTTATAGAGAATATTACATAGATATCATTTATCTTGCAACAAGTTATTTCTAACGTATCTAATGAGCAAACGTTTCACATATATTCCTACCAAATTTTGGCTCTAAGAAAGAAACTTTCAGTTAATGAGGTTACAGGTCAAAGTTATATGCCTCAAGATTTGTATTTTGTTGCTTATTTAAATAGGCCTAAATGTGTTCAGATTTAAACTAAAATATGATTAGTCTGGTAACTAGTATTTCATGGCTAGTTAATTTACAGGATAAATGTACATAGTTTGCACAGACGTGCTCATGCTATAATAATAACAAATGATCTCAAACAACAAAAAGCTAAAGTTAGTTTGGTTAACGACATCACTGGGGTAGTACATTGATTAATAATCGGTGGCTACTGGATGTCAAACACTTGGGTTTTGCTCAGATGAAACTTGCTGTCGACACATACATGTAGGATACTCTATATTGAGTAACAGAAATATTGTATGTGCATTTTCCATGACAGGATAGTACACATCACAACCTTTGACATATCGGTCATGGAACACTGGTTGTAGTGAGTCCACTGAGGAGGATCCATCCTTCGACCTCTCGAACCACAGATGGATGTTCTTGTGCTAAGCTACGTCTTGTTCCCTCTCAACCAACAATGTTAATGATCTTTGAATAAACATAAAATCTAATATTAATAAATACAATACATGTATAATAGAATTTTCTAGAATTAACAAAATTTATAAAATTTTATAGTAAACAATAAAAATAACAAACTGTATTTCATAATATAAATTTGTGTTCATGTGCCCAAAAAACAAGTGTAAAGTGCTTTTACATAAATATCTTGTTACAGTGAACCCTGTATAAACCAGCTCTACTAATCTAGCATTCAGTCTACCGGTAATAAAATACATCGATCTGGTTTAGATAGAATTAACTGTAAGTATAATTGGTTTGATATTTGAATCACTAACACAATGAATGTCTTAAGAGTGGAGAAAACATTAAATTCAATTTAGTAAATAATTGACAATGATGCATTTGTAACAGATTAATCAATAAATTCAAATTGATGAGCTGCCAAAATAATCTTGTAAACAAGACAAAAGTTGGTATTCACTGTCTTTATATTCAAGCTACATGTAGCCACACAATTGAAGCTATAGATAATTAAAAAAAGAATCAAATTGAACTGACAAACATTAATACAAAAGGCATCTTGTTGATGTTGTAGATCATCACCTATATAAAACAATATGTTGTGGACATTGTTTAACATCACACTGGTGTGACAAACACTTCAACTCAAATAGTTTCATTACAAAAGTCAGTAATTTATGAACCAGCAACTATAAACATTATATATATTATGTAAAGCTTAAAAGGTTACAAAGTTCTGCTCCTTTCCCCTTCAATCTAAGAGAAACGGATAAGATTTCTTGATGGCAGTTACCCAAGAAAAGCATGCATATATATATGTATGGAGGGTTCTATGAAAAAAGTTACAGAAAAAAGCCACAAGAAAAATTGACATCCCTAAAAATAATCTTCATCCTTTCACTTATGCTAACCCTAAACATTGTGTGACTTTTATACCTAGGTAAAATTGTGACTTTTTTCAGGCACATACATGGAGAGGTGACAAAACAAGAGTGATGAACACAATACAATGTTCAACAATTAAGACAATAATCAGGACCTACATTTGAACAGTCATGTTCATTCATTAGATAATTTTAAGTTTGGTTATGTCATATATTATTTTAGCAGCACAAGCCATACAATTTTAAACACATGGAAATGGAAAAGTAATGTTTAGAAAACGCATGAAAACTTAATGAAAGTAATTAAACAATTGTTAACAAGAAAACGGCAATCAGCCAACATTGAAGAAACCAGTAACATCAACAGTAATAAATTGCAAGTGAAATATAAAACCTGTGGCAGATTCAAATCGACATGACTTTATTATACATGGTCTTGTTACTACATAGTGATGATACAGAATGTATATTTGCATCAATCTCCATAGTGATGATAGTTGACACAGAATGTATTTGCATCTCTCCATAGTGATGATTATTATGATAGTTGATACAGAACATATTATATTTGCATCTCTCCATAGTGTCGATAGTTAACACAGAATGTATAGTTTGCATCTATCTCCATTGTGATGATACAATGTAGTTGACACAGAATGTATAGTTTGCATCTATCTCCATTGTGATGATAGTTGACACAGAATGTATAGTTTGCATCTATCTCCATTGTGATGATAGTTGACACAGAATGTATATTTGCATTCCTCTCCAGTGTTGATAGTTGATGCAGAAAGTACATACATGTAGTATGATTGTTGATATAGAATGTATCTTTGAGTCTCTAGTTGACACAGAATGTATATTTACATCTCTCTATTTAGACTTTTAGTGACGATACAGAATTTATATTTACATCTGTTTTATTTCTGAAAGACTGTTAGTCTTAACCCATAAAACCCTTACATGCATTAATCTACCATGATACTAATTGGAACGGATAATCCTTCCACGATTATATTTAATTCCTTTGACAATAGTTCCTACATGTTTTTCAGAACATTTCGTAATTAAACTTCTAAGTTTTAAATTTAACCATTTACACAAATTTCTGAAATAGTTATCAAGTTTTTAATTGTGTAAATAAACATTTCAAATTAACAAGCATTAAAATGTATAAACATAATCCTATTTATGACTTCAGTTATTGTCAACATATCGTTTTCACTGAAAACACATAAAGCAGAAATGATTACTTACAATACTTGACACACATATAAACCTTGTAAAAGCAAGATCTAATGTTAGAAATCAAATAAATTTTGCTTACAGTGCAGATTGTTATATCACATATGTAATTCTAGGCTTTGATGCGACTACTGTAGCATTCCTTAAATAATTGACCTGCACCTTTACATAATAGTAGATGTATCGGTACATGTAGTTAACAAATGTCATCAATATAATGATAATAATAAGTACATGAAGATGTAATAATTTGTCTTATATTTTACGGAAATAGCCAATAAGTTTTGTGACAATTAAACTTGTTGTGAGAGTAATATTTATTCTCATCGGTTGAAATGTGACACATGAAAACATCTAATAACCAACAGCTACCAATGTTGTTGTCTTATTGGACGGTAAATGGGTTTATAAGATAAACAAAATTAAATTAGTTTCACTCAAATAATTTGAATAATCAATGCATGAATGAAATGCATGTTCATGCAATTTGCTCAAGCCATAAATTTTCAAGATTTTCTAATCACCAGAAATAATAAATGTCTATAAGAAATGCACATGAAACTGAAAAGATGCAGGCATTTTGATGAACTTTTCTTAGATGATGATATTATATGTATCTACAGTATAATTAAAGTTGAAAATGGGAATTGTGAAGTCTTCCACCACATAAAGTCATAAAGTATTATATGAATGGCTGGACAAGAATTGGACAGAGGCACAATGTGATACACAATTTTTAAACTAAACAAACGTTGTAGGTAACACACTGAAAATGACCATTAACAATAGATTTTCTACCTACCAATTCATGAACTGTATTGCCATAGAATCAATTTGGTGGACATACAAAATAAAGCATTTAGATATGGCTGTTAATTATTCATTCTAAAGAAACATTGAATCAATAACTAATAAACAATCTTCAACAGGGATACATCTCTAACAGCAATATACTTTTGAATTTGTTTCATGAATATCAACTACTTTTGGCGAGAAAAAGATAAATACTAGTGGCAAAAGTTTAAGCAATTGAAATATGGTATAAAAGTACTAATATTTAATTGAAGTTTAGCTGCTATGTTTCCCCCCCAAACTAATCTGCATTAAATGCAATCAAATACTTTCCAAGCAGGTCTAATACATGTAGTTAGTAACAGAATCCTACTAATTACATTTTGATTCTTTGGCAATTTTATGTTTCGCAACTTCCCTGAATACAAGAGTACTCAAAATATTGACCAATATAACAAGAAAAATAGCACCAAATGTGTTATTGAAAGTCGGTGAAGGGTGAATAATAGCCATCGGTTCATTTCTCAAATTCTTCATGTCATGGTACACGGCATCCAGCTGCTTGTATGACGTCATCATGATGCAGATGTGAAACCACTGGTGACTGTGACCAAGGAAATCAAACTTTCCAGGAAAGAACCTCTGTGGAATATCACTTCCAAAAAAAAAGCCTCCAGTGAAAAACCACATCATCTGCTGAATATGATGTCCCATTCCAGAATCCCAAGGTACTTGGTCTGTGAGGTAGAGGTGTACACGGTGCCATACGGGAAGAATCAACCATATATAAACAGCAAACACAGACATCAACTGCCAGAGACGTCTGCTAAAAGGATACGGTCTGCTGTAGAATGTCTTTGAAATAGAGCATCAAACGCAGACCAAAATGGCAAGTACTACTCCCACAGGGATGGAATAAGTGTGTACAAAGCTTTGGATCATGGTAGGATGGAGACAGTATGCATGGTGAATGATGACACTTCCTAAGCCATACAATCCAATCCCAGCATAATCAATCATAAAGCATGTGTAATGAACTATTTCAGATTTGTTCTGAAAGCAATGAGCAAAACTGCTGCACAAATATAAGACAATCATAGACAGTAGACCTGCTGTGAAGGGCCACATGAATTTGTCATATAGTAGATCAAACTCTCTAGCAAAGATGACTATTCTGGCAAGTGTCATAAAGAGAGCAATAATGTGAGTCCAGGAATTCATACATTCATTGTGGATCTGGAATAGACTGAAGAAGTAATAGCTCCATGGTTGATGTAGATGGCGGAAACCGGTTTCAACATGAGGCTCGTGGAACAGCTTGGGCACTTCCTTCTTTGTAGCAGTTGGAACTAAGGATTCACTGATTTTCTGTAGCTGCATTTCTGCATATGTTCCCAAACTACAAAAAAAACATATTAATTACCAATTATGTTTCCTTGTAATATGTCAGTCTTAAATCTAGTAGTGCCATTAGTTAAAACAAAATGTAAAATGGACTTCTACATAATATACATGTAGTTGTGGTGTGGCGTAGAAAAGCTATTCATAAACAAAGAATATATACCACGGATCAATTATTTACCCAGTACTAGTAGAAAGATATACAGGTAATTTTGATATATCTCAAGTGAAGCTCATAAATGCCATGTTTTCGAAAATAATACATGTAATTCTCTCTCAAAAGTGGGAGCTAGCGTAATTTTCACATAATGATAGGCCTGCAGTAATTTTCATTAAATTGATATATTTGAAGTAATTGATCAAACTTTTTGTTTGCAACATAAATTACCTAAAGGTAACTACATGTATTCCCAAATGGTTGTATAGCTAGTGATCAAATGACATAATCTATCAAATTTGTACTCATGGATTTTACATCAAATTATAATATTATCGTTGAATTTTGGAAATGTAAGTGCCTTAAAAAAATGCTGGTGAAAGGCCAGGCTTGTTGTGTAGGATATAGCCTACTTGCAGAGAATACTGGTAGACACACAGGAAAGGGATGTAATACAGCACAAGAGTATCCACCTGGGGCTCAATGGATCTACGGATTGATCCTACTCAGGGGACTTATTGGGTTATTTCCCGTTGCAACCAGTGATCCACGACTGGTCTACCAAAGGCTGCATGGTGTGTACTATCCTGTCTGTGAGAAAATCACATAAATGATCCCTTGCTGTTATTCGAAGAAGATTAGCCTACATGTATGTGGTGGCAGTGGGTTTCCTCTGTGACCAAGTGTCAATATAACCAAGCGATTGACTTTAAATAATTGAGGATTTATAATCCGTCAACCTATCGAACCTCAGGCGGATGTTCTTGCACTGAGCTACCCACCACTCCCTGTAGTCAATGAATGCAGAAATGATAAGTGTTTAATGATCCAATGATGAATATGATTCACCTCATATACAATTATTGTTTTTATTAGTGCCTGCTTAATCATAACAGTTGATGCTCTCAAACAAATCTTCATTTCTTTGTAAAAAATTTACAAAGTTGAGGTCAGGGTGCAATTTGTTTTTAAAATTGCGATTATCAGTTTTTCCTACTTGATGGAGAATGGAAAAGCAACTACTGGAATTTGATTAGAACTTTTATAAAATGAGTAAAAATATTGCATTGCGATTAAAAGATTTTGCATCGCTTTTTGCAATACGAACCCGGTCATTTTGCAGCCTGGGAGTACTGTTTCATGTTTATGAATATTGTGGAAGATATTCTGCAAAGAAGTTACACATGAATGTCGTGCATTTCATTTCTTCAAATTTTCCAATGAAATCGATCTTTTCCGAGCATGTCATAGATGTTAATCATGTCATATAGTAGTGCACAGTAAACTAACTTACATTGTGATAGATACATACATGTATGTAGACCCAATGGTTTTCTGCAATTGTGGAAAATGGATGAAATTCGCGATGAAACTGAATTCACATTTGGAAAAAAAAATAAAAATAGAAAATTCACATTTGAAAACGAAATTATGATTTCCAGGGAAGTCTGACGTTTTTACTCTTTTACTACATGTCCCATGCTGTAAATCTGATGATTTGTCAATGTATGGTACTGTTAGCAAATGCGGTGTGTTTTTATTTACCAGGTTTACTCTGATTTTTTATTTATGCTGTGGCATGCGGCACCTACACTGTACATTGTTGGGCAAATCGGATCACTAACACAATGTAGACTGTCACAGTGGTGATAAAAATATCTGGTTTAAATAATATTTTGCTTTGTTTATGACCTGTCAAAACTGGTCAACTTTGAATAAAACAGTATATATAGTTGTTGTACTATTATTTTGTTATATAGTTAGTTGTTAATGTTATAATTGTGACCTTTGCTCCTGGTGCAATCTTTCGCCTAACGCATACTTTTCATACAGTGATGCAAATCTCATCTAATTTGTCACAAATTATGTTAATTAAGTTGTTAATTACATACTTTAGGCCGAACAAAAAAAGTTACTTGTTTCCTATTACATGTTGGAAAAATATAGGGTAGGTACTAAGGTAGGTAGGAAGGAAAAACATTTTATTTTGTATAATAATTTTATGTATGGTTATTAAAAAGGTGTTGATAGGTGTTAATAGTTTTGGAATATTTTCATGGAAATCAATGTTAAATACATGTATTTTACAAATGTTAATGGACATACGAAAAAAGATTTCTAAGAGTCGGTAGGTTCAAATTAGGGTCAGTCGGGTAACCGGAAACAAACAATATTTTATGATACGCCTTATTACTAAAACAGAATTTGCAAAAACATTAAACGGAAAATAGTTTTTTTTGAAACGCCAAACGGTAAACCACTGGGTTAATCTCTGTGCAGGGATATATATGCACATATAAATATTTTGAACACATACTTTTTTCGATGATTAAAGGACTAATAACACGTAGAATAAGGTTAATGTATTGAAAAGTTACATATCCAAAGTATCAATACACATATAC
>JAUTCZ010128088.1:0-14055 GCA_032273805.1 Melanodrymia brightae
CTTTCAACTAATTTCTGAATGTTGTATTTGTTCGTTTCTCTCATTTTATTCTCTAATTAAATCATGGCGAACGGTGCGAACGGAGCACGTCATCAGAGATCGATGTAACATCCAGGCAACCTGAACGACCGTTCGCCTCCTATTCTCAAGCCTGTATAATGCAGAATGCAATTTGTTTTTAAAATTGTGATTACCAGTTTTTTTAACTGGATGAAGAATGGAAAAGCAACTACTAGAATTTGATTAGCACTTTCTTACATAAAATAAGATTTTGCACCACTTTTAGCAATGCGAACCCAGTCATTTTGCAGCCTGTAATGTATACTATTATAACAAGGTAGTCTATAAAAATGCGAGAATATTTTAGGTAATCTGTAAAGGACTTGATTTACAGTAGTATGCCTAAAATGTAGTCCATGCAGTACGGTACGTACTTTTCTGGGTAATATTTTAACATACCGGTATTGCATAAAATGAAAGATCCAGCATGATGTGTAAAATGATAGCTAGTGGTGTAAATAAAAATACAACTAGTGATGCAGTATAAGTGATTCTCATGTCGATCGACACCTGCTGCTAAGAAGATTCTCTGTACCACAGTCTACCAATGGGGTGGTAAGGTTCCAGTTGTCTCATGGATTACCAGCTTAAGGTGGCTTTTCTTGACCATGCGTTCTGCAAGTGTAATTTGACCATTAGTTCCCGGCATTAGTTCCTCACTTATGTTAAACATGAATCTCGTCTGCTTGACTGATGGTGTTAGTTGAGCTGTGGTTCAGAAGAAGACTCGGGATGTTGGAGGTTGTGTTGTAATCTGACCATTAATTCCTGGCTTGTGTTAAACATGAATCTCTTCTGGTGGACTGTTGGTTTTAGTTGAGTTGTGGTTCCGACAAAGACTCTGATGTTGAAGGTTGTGTTGACTCTGATCTAGTCTGTTAAACTCATTTATGCAGTATTCCTGATTGACGGACTGTCCATTGTAAACATATGCAGCAATGAGTTATCCCCAGACACCATACATTCCTTCACAATGAGGCCAAACAAAAACTAGATGTGTTCAGGGTAACCCTGCCTACAATAATTTTACCCCCTACTCAAAACATTTTATCACTAAAATTGGAAATAAATCATATTTATAATGAACATTTTACAGCTAAAATTGAAAAAAAAAAGTTTATTGTATATTAAAATACAGTGTGTATTTACAAAAACAAATATATGTATTTATAGCAGCAAATGGAATTCATCACCTATTGTTAATTATACATTTATTATTTAGTTATGTATTATTTATTTTGCTCCAGTTTTCTTTGATATTGGGAGAATAAAATTGTTTAGTAAAACAATGGTGCCTACCTACCCTAAAACTATTGGCATGTTACCCTATGTACACCAATTTTTGTGTTGGCCGGACTTCTAATTCATTGCAAAAACGCATTAAGATAGGCTGACATTACAAGAAACTAAACTAATTTAACTTTATGTAACATTTGTGTTATATTACAAAACAAATCAATTGTAATTTATACGTTCATTGCTTCACCGATTCAACTGTCAGAAGATTGAGTGGATCTACCACTGAAACTTCACATGTTGGATCTTTAGGTTCAGAGGTTCTGAGAACGCATTGATTGATCTTTCATTTCAGGCAATTTGTCAAAGAATTACCACAAAAGCCAGACTATGTGAACTAATTTACAGATGCCTGAGTGAATCTAACACTTTACATATTGCCTGAAATATGCATGCATTCTATAAATTGTCTTTATAAATGTATAGTGAATGGTCCATGTATATTTACCATGTATATTTTTATTTCATCTTGTACATGTAAAACCGGAATATATTTTATCATGGCTACAAATAATTATTATTTTGGTAAATGGCTAACAACGTTTTTTTCAAATTACTGTATCATCTTTTAAAATACTTTACTAAAAAAAGTATGAAGTGGGACATAGCGCAGGGCTAGAATGTTTGCTTGTGGCCCGATGGGTTGAAGGATCGATCTACCTCAGTGGACTTGGTGGGTTATTTCCCATTCCAACCAGTGATCCATAACTGGTCTATCAAAGACCATGGTGTGCGCTATTCTGTCTATGAGAAGTGCATATAAAAGATCTCTTGCTGTTATTTGAAGAAGAGTAGCCTATGTGTGGCAGAAGGTTTCCTACATGCGTATGTGTCAAGTCTCAATATGACCATGCGTTTGACATCTAATGACCGCTGATTAATAATCAATGTGTTCCAGTGGTATCGTAAGATTCGTTAAACAAAATATCTTTTTTGAAAAAGTACTATAATTTTGGGAAAATTTGCCGCTCTAAAATATTTTCCAGAGTGAACCCCGATTATATATTTTATGATATATATTTTGTAGACTATAAAGTTATTGACTGAATTGAAGGAAACCAATAACATGTTTTTGTTGTCAATAACTGCTATATCAATAACATTATGCATCAAAACTATGCATTTAAAATTACTAAAAGTAATGCAATTTGCTGATGGATTACATGTCAAAACACATAACATACATATTTAATGGCTACATTGATTACTTTCTTACTGATCTTGAAAATCATGTGCTCAAATATAACCATTTGAGCTCGATAATTGAAAAACGAAAATCCATTTCCTTGGCAATTTGTGAATGATTTCGCCATTTCCTGATATTGACTTCATCACATGACCGTCATAATAAAAATTAACATGATGGAAATTAACAGTGCTCATTGGCAGAATAAAATACCATGCACATATTAATAAAATTGTGGCATTTCATTTATACATGTATTATATATTATAACACTTTCAAAAAGTATTTCTTTAAAACATGATAATTTAATCTATTAATTGGCATGTTTGAAATTCCTGCCATTTCCAATTTGATTTAATTGACAACAGCATGGAATTGTTAGAACTTCGTTCCGTAACTGAAAATCAAGTACACTTATATACATTGTATGAGTTACGCACACACACTGGATTGCTACGATTGCCTACGAGTCTTGGCAAAAAGTTGATGTTACGTAGACATTGGCTTAGACAATTTCGAAGCACATTTATTTTTGTACTAAAACAAACTTTTAATTATTACTACTTGGACATTCTTTAAGTACTGTAACAGATATGTTATAGTCTTACATACTTTTCATCATTACCGGTACATTAAATACATGTATAATATTATCGTTTACAAAATTAATAACATATTATCATCTATACTATGTAAGGCAGTGAACATGGCCCCCAACCTGTTCACTGCCTATGTTTCTGGGGACAATAAATCTTCGGAAAAAAAAAGAAAAGAAGAAAAAAAAAGTACTGTAACAGAAAGATTATAATTGCATATATATTACGTTCTATTTATATAATATAATTAAGGAATTAAAATGTCAAAAAAATACCTTTTTTTTGCAACTTTCATTGTACATGTACATTGATTGATAATTTGCAGATTGCTCAACAAGACCATGACAACTTCGTTGATCTGATCTGGCACTTGCTGTACAGTCAGAAGAACATTCAGTCTGAGCTGGAAAAAGCCAGGTACACAAAACACATTAACTATGAGCTTTTTATCCCTTCTCGGTCTGGGTTATTTCAGTCTTAATTAAGTAACTGATTTATCAAAATATTATGTATTCAATGACCTTTCTATGGGAAGTTGGGAACCATCAGTAACCTACAACCTGTATAAAACCATTGTGTCTTCTTTTGATGTTTTAATGTTGTTTATTGTTTTTTTCTCTTCCGATATCCCCAAATATTTTTAGAAGTAATGTTAGCTTTAAAGAATTATTTAATTATTGTAATAGATATAATGGTAATTTTCCCCGTAGCAGTAGAATGGCACGTGCAGCAGTGTAATAAATAGAGGATATCCCTCTCGTGTCTTGTGATATCATAATTTATCAGCACGAGTTGATAAATTATGATATAAGACACAAGGGGGATATTCTTTTTATCATTCATTATAATTTTTTCTAATTAGGATGATTATGAACAGAAATTAAATGGAAATGAACACTTGCAATGTTTGCTTTGAAGGCATGATGTCATAACAGTTTAGAACTATCACGTTTCTTGGTGACAAACTCGAAAAACAGTCTATAGACCAATCAAAATTATAAGACGTGATATCTCCAAATTATAAGGTCAATGATATCTCCTGCAAAAACCTCTAATTGATGATAAATCAATATCTACTCATGTGTCTAGAGTTTATTTCACTGAAATATTGACAGTATAATTTAGAACGTCATTACAAAGTATGATTATCTCATTTCATAACGAGATTGAATTGATCTAATTATAAAACATGTTGGCTATGTTGAAGGTGAAAGTGAAAGCTATCAACAATAACTCAAGTTCTGCTGTTGTGCTACATACATTGACAAATAACTGAGATGAACTTAGTTTCCCAAGATTTTGTTTTGTGGCTGGGTGTATCACTGAGTATATATATACACTAGTAAATTCCTCCCGCCTCCCTTCCTTATACCAAAAATAATTTGTGCGTTCTATGCTTGCAATTTTTCTACAAATTAAACATAATGCTTTGTATTGGTGATTCATATATGTTTACAAACTACATGCAATTACTAATCACCAAATGCCCTCAACTCATTGCCCAACTTGTGGAATCTCATTGGGAAAATTTAACCACATTGATATTAATTTTATTGATGAAAAAGGCTGTGGTATGTGTTATCATGTCTGTGCATATAAAAGACTTTAGCTGCTAATGGAAAAGAGTGGCATGTGAGGCATCAGCAGGTTTCTTCTGATAACATGACACCCTATGTATGTGACATTCAATAATCAATGTGCTCCAATGGTGCCATTTAAAAAACAAATTATTTTGACTTTGTGACACTGTGATGTGAATGATTTGTTTACAGAGTTATTTTCCGATGGATGACCTCAAAGAACATGTACACCATACAGTTCCGTGACCCCACCCAGGCCGGATCTCCTGAAGAAGTGTTGTTGTCCTTCAAGAACAAACAGGGAACATATGCACGCATCTTCGAGACACTTTGCAGGTAACATGAATACCGCTAGTTGATGGGCATAAAAGGACTGTGTATCAGTATTTATCGAAGAACTATTCTTTTTTCCCCATCTAAATCATTTTCTCCAAAACTGTGCATTCATGTACATGTACTGTCGTTTATTCGAAATGATACGTACAATTAATGTTAAAAAATGCCATATAAAACTGGGCTATTTTAATTGTTTACCTCCACAGCATTTTCTCAGAAACTGCACATTTATGTACATGTACTATGAAATCGCAACACAGTTGTTGTTCCAAATGATACCAAAAATTAATGTTTAAAAATACGATAAAAATGGTAATAATTATCTTTATAATGTGTATAATGTTGCACAATAGATAGTTTAAAATCAATACCACCATATTGAATTATTAGTTAACTAATTGAATTATATATGATCTCAAGTGACACAAGGAAACTTTTATACCGAAAAAAGTAATACTAGATTAATATACTGTGTATTTTGTTGCTTTCAGTAAAAAATCTATATTATTGGGTATGTCTGTTTTTCATAATATCCTTCCAAAACTTTCTCCACATAATTCAGTGTGAATTTGTAATATTTTCATTCATTATCCAATAATAACTCTCGCAGGAGATAGGCTTGTATAATAATGCAGGATTTTTTAAAGAAGGGTTCCAATGTGATGGACCTCACAGATGGTGTGGGATGTGGGTGTAGGCAAAGGGTCTCCCTCAAAATGTTTTTTGATTTGGTGTTCGGAGATACTATTGTGATGTACAAAGATAAAGTTGGTTTGTTTAATGACACCATTGGAGTGTATTGATCTAAGCATCAACAGAAATGTCAAAGTGTCATATTACATGCAATTGCTTGTTTCACTGCGTATGAATACCTTGCCAAAACATGCAAGAAAAAAGTTGGAACACTTCTAAGATCATAGTTACCTAATAGATCTGTGCATTGTTCACTGCATGGCTACATGTATATCGTGACGTTATTATTTTTCACAGAGGATTCATGCATTCAACATTGTTTGACGTAGCATTTTGTTTGACGTCAAGCGACACCTGTAGCCACTTTCCACAGAATATATTTACAAATGTTAAATTAATCTGCATAATTTGATTTTGTAGTGTTTTAAAGAAATAGAATACTACACTCGTGTCCATAAATGGAGATCACTAATCTTAAACTCGTTTTAAAAACATCCAATTCACTTCTGCTAATTGTATACGTGTACCTTGGGAAACAATTCATAAGATCAATGATCTTTAACAACTAATCATGTAATATTCTCTATTTTTCTCTTTTGACATCAACACTATGTCAAAATTGTTTGAAATTATATATATTTTTTGGTTTAGTCTGTTCCAATTATCCATAAGTCATTAAATAACTTCTTCCCATACCATTTTGGACTTTCCTCCTTGCATTCCCATTACGCCCACTTCTCTGCCCTCTCCACTAGCAGGTGATTTGAAGTGTACATGTATACATAAATAATAACAGTTAAACAGGTTTTTTTCCATTCCATGATTTGGCATGAATCAAATTTAATCATTATGGATTGATGAAAAGTGTGTTAATTTTTGTGTTATTTGAGAGAGAAAAAAAGATTTGTTTGTGTATGAAATGCTTAAATGTTTATGGCAGTTTGCCTGTAGTTTCTTTTGGAGTAAGTTTTCATGCTGCAAATTCCATAAAGATTCTTTCTCAATATACATTTGTCGATTCAACATAATTGTTGACAAACAAACCAAAGCCTGAATGTATAGAACCTTTTTATACAAAATTTTAAAGAATTTGTTTGGTCTAGAGCATATTATTTTTTTACAGGAAATACATGTAGCCTTTGTAAGACATGTTGCAATTGTTTTGAATAATTCATGACTAAATATGGAGAATCGATCCTCCTTTCAGACCCTTTGGGTTATTTCATGTTCTAACCAGTGATCTACAACTGGAATAGCAAAGGCTGTGGTGTAGGCTAGCCTGCTTGAGAAAGTGCACGTAAAAGATGCTTTGCTGCTAATTGGTAAGAATAGCCTGTCCTGAGAGACGGGGTGCAATTTGTTTTTAAAATTATGATTAGCAGTTTTTTTTACTGGATGGGGAATGGAAAAGCAACTACTGGAATTTGATTAGCACTTATATAAAATGAGTAATAATATTTCATCGCGATTGCAAGATTTTGCAGCACTTTTTGCGATGCGAACCCGGTCATTTTGCAGCCTGCCATAATTGTTTTTGAACATCAAAGTTTTGAAATCATGGAAGTCAGTTTTTTAAATTGCAATATTAATTTAAAAAAATGTAATTCCAATCTTAAACATCCTTAAACATAGACCACACTTATTATAGTCACTTATGTGGTCTCTACTGACATATTTTCTTGTACATGTAAGACCACAGATCTATTTCCAAATGTAGAATTCAAGGAGAACTACAAAGAGAAGGAATGTATGCATTACATTGTATGTTGTTAAATTGAATAATTTTGCTAACGAAGCCACAATGATGAGGTTTTAGCAGGAGCTTAAGCAATTTAAACATAAATTCCTCTTAACAAGGCAGGGTCATACATAGTTAATCTTAACTATAACTATTCTAAGGAGGCATTACCTAGGTACTTTCTCACATATGGCATCATGTATATTAATTACTGGTATATGATAAGTATCTTTGAATATGTCCAAGACTTTGGGGATTTTGTGGTCTGGAATAAAAATCCTTTAAGTCCACAGAACTTCAAAGATATGATAATGGAATTTAATACACACTGATAGCTATTCAGAATTACTGAATTGTGAATCTTACTATTTGCACTGTAATAACTTCAGCATAATCATAATCTGTTTAATCTTTAGAACACTCTTGTTTGATGTCCTTTTACATTTGAATACATCTATTATTCTCTCCACGTGTTAATAATACAGTACTGACAAAAAGCAAGCAATGTCAATAAAGTACATGTGTATATCTTATCTCTGTATGTATAATTATGTGTATAATACATACTAGAACCTTGCCCTGACTGTTCCACAGGTTATTCATAATCAATACACTAACAAGACACACCACACACTAACAACATAAAAACAGGTCTGTTCTGTGTCGCCAACTGTGGCTTGTGTACAGATTATAGCTAATATAATCATGAAGACAGCCTAAGATTGTATTGTAAGTCAACTAGCCTACACAGTATTAAAATGTTTAGTAAATAAAAATTTCACTATTTCTATTTTAATAGCTGCAATAAAATGAACACTATTTATCTCTGTAACAAACTTTTTTACAGGTTTACATTTTAATGTATTTTTGTTACTGGGTTTATTCATGTTTGTAATAAGGGAAATCGCCAGAACATATTACATAATTAAAGTGTATAGGGTAGGTATATTCTGAACTCTTTAGACAGGTTCATTAATGCGTACCAGTTGCTAATGGACACAACCAATGCTTTATGAACATTATGAGACTGTAGTTGCATTATTGATAATAAACTTTGTTTGAACAAGTTAACATAGTTTGTGCAGAATGCTCTTCCATATACATGTATTGCTAGTATAGCCTACCGGACTTATGTGAAGACTGCTCTTCCATATCTTATAGCCTACCAGGCTTATCTAGAGTGACATCTAAGTCACACATTCATCAGGTAATATCTATATTCAATATTGGATTTGTTTGTGTTAGATATCTTTTCTTTTTTCTCTTTATCTCCACTTTGGCTCATGTATACATGACAATAAGTATATTTTGTATATGTGATATCATGTACAAAATATCACAGATACTCATGAATACTTTATCCTTCGATCTCCTCAGATGTCTAACCTTAAACATAGCACAGCTTAGAAGAATGAGATTGTTATCAGAGAGAGCATGCTTAACTTTGAAAGGATTTACATGTATAAGCATGAGGAGTGTGATATAGCACAGCACAAGAACATCCACCTGAGGTTGGATGGGTCGAAGGATTGATCCTCCTCAGTGGACTCGTTGGATTAGTAACAGTGATCTATCAAAGGCTGTGGTGTGTGCTATCCTGTCTGTGGGAAAGTGTACAGAAAAGATCCCTTGGTGTTAGTTGGTAGGAGTAGCCAATGTGGCAGCAGTGAGATTCATATAACTGTTCGTTTGACCTCCAATAACCGCTGATTACTAATCAATGTGTTCGTTTTCTTTATTCAGAATTGTATACATATTATTGGCATTATTAGAGTATGTTATTTTTATGGTGTTCACATTTATAATTTACCAGCAAACAGTAGAATCATACTAGGGGCACCAACGTACATTTGGGGTAGGGGCACTGTCCCTGCACATCCCAATAATTTTAGGCACCCTTTTTTTTATATGCCAAATGGCATTCTAATATCTCCCTGAAAACCTTTTTATTGTTTTGTTACAAAAATAGTTATAAATTGACAAAACGATCATAAAAAAATATACTTATCTCAGCTACAAAGGCAGTAAGTAAAGGTAGGAGGTCAAGCATGGTCTATGGCATTTGATTGTCATGGCCCCCTAAGATCAAACAATGGCAGCTCAATAATAATCCTCTCAACACTCCATACAGGTATTATCAAGCAGCTTTCCATTAATTAGAACACCCAAGTAGATCATATAATGTCCTTCTTCCTGGGTGTTCAAACGTATTATGATCATGTGAAGTTCACTCACTCTGATGAAGCTCACAGTTTTCACCTTGTAATTCTGGAGTCCCAGAGTTTTTCCTGCAATGTAATGTCCATCTCAATTACATTTGTGTCGGTTCTGGGGATTCATATTGTACCTGGTGCCTTCCATTTGTTAGATCATCCGAGTAGATCATTTCATATCACTCTCAATTAGTTAGTTAGTTGTAACTTATTTACGTGCTTATATCCAATTAAGGTACAAACATGTCTGTCATGGCCACGCAGTCCAGCTGCCTTGACTACCTGTCCAGGACAGAAGTTAGTTTTAGTATGATAGAAAAATGGGAAAGGGGAAACATCTTCCTTTGAAAGCAGTAGTGCATGAATTCTGTTTACATGAAAAAACCAACCCTCCACCTCCGCCCCCTGCCACTCGATAAGCTGGTTAAGTATCTGAGTTTTTATATACAATGCTGTGTATGAATAATATAGCAAACACCCTCCTAATGACTGACGACATCTTTACCCAGTCTTCATCCTCTCTCCACCACACTATACACCATGTTGCACTGGTCCAGCACACAAATAATTACTATGGCAATGATTCACATTAAGAATAAAACAATGGTTACTTGTTTTGTTGTGGAATCGAATATTATCCATTTTACAGTAATGTATTAATGACGGCTATTAATGTTATATATTATGTACAATAAATACATGTATATATGCTGATTGATTGATTTGATATTTCTATCAGTAACTATGTAAAGTGCCAGATAAATCCTGTGGGATACTTTTTCTAATAGACATGAGTAGACAGCATATTTATCTCATTATATGAATGATAATGTGAATAATTTCCCACTCTAATATAGTATTAATTCAATGGATATATAACTATGTATGCATGACTATTTGCTTTGTTCTCCAGTGCTATACTAATTTTGTAGCAACAAGTACTTAGTTTTTGTTTTGTTTGATATCATGACTGCAATATAATCATGTTATGGATCTCGTGGGTGCCAAGTGTCGTATAAAGCGTGAACTAATCTCTTCCATCTTGTCCTGTCCACTGCCCTCTGTGTGGTCTCACCAGTTGGTGCTGACGCCATAGGTAGCCAAAAGTAGCTGATTGCTATTTCTTTTTAACAAATTTGGTTTAACAAACTAAATTGGCTAACAATATTTTTTAGAAATTAACCTCTTTGTAAAAATATTAAAAAAAGAGAAAAAAGTGGCTAAAGGAAAATCATGTCAAGAGTGATTCCTGGCCCCAGTATTGCAAATTGTTGTCCAGTCTTGGGGGTTGATCATAGGATTAACAGCCAGCAATTGTAAATAAAAACTTGCTTGTCAGTGAAATGTGTACAAATAATGGTTATCCAACCTTCCTGATGGGCGATTCAGTGTGTATGTGTGTGCACCCTCTCAAGGGAACACTTGTTTAGAATTTTACACCATATTGTGTCTCCTTTTCCCAAAAATATTATTCATTATTGCATATCCACTTTTGCAAAGTCAAGAGTTGACAACGCATCATCCTACAGACAATCTTTTCATGATTGCTTTAGAACATAAAACGTAAAAATGAGAGTTCTAATTAACTTCTAACGAGAATGCATATAAATGCTAATCATTAGGTATAATTAGATACAAAAGTTAATCAATTTTAGATAGGTAATTTTGTCCTTGTAATACGATGCACCACTACAGGATCTTTTATACTTGTTTGTGCACGTCTTGTTAATAAGAATTGATTGTTTTTATTGTTGCCATAGTAATGGCATGAATATTTTTAGCCATCATCGTATCATGCTACCGTATGTAAATACCAATGATGTTTTCGTAGTCAACTATTTATTTTGCTTATCTACAAATTCAATGCAGATAAAACGTTGGACACAGCCTTTAGGTTAGATTAAATATACACAGTGTATTTGATTTTCAATTTATTATGTTTTGTTGATAAGTTGGGAGAGTAAATACATGTGCATTATTTTTCAAATACAACACAGTGAATACATGCAGACTAATTAACATGGTTATTAGTTTGTGATTTGACGTCCACAATGATAGAAAAATTTACCAATTTTACACATAGATTGAATTTGGTATCACACATTATTAATTATAAAACTAAGCTACCAAGAAGCATTTTATGGTACCCATACTACTTAACCTGTTTGATGGTATTTTCCTATATTATAGTGTTATTACCGCCAACCATCCTGCTAGATGTTGATATTTGGCTCACATACTTAGTCTTGTCGCAAGTATCAATAAAACCTGACTAATCTTGTGTACATTGTAGTTTGACGTGAGCTCACACAATATCAATTGACATCAATTAATTGAGTAATAAAATCGCATGTATATTTCAGAGATAATAAGAATGGTTCAACAAGTCTAGAAAAACATTAACTCATTAACATGGGTGGAGATGCAATGCAGTGGTTAGCACACTCGTTTGAGGTGTGACAGGTCACAAGATCACAGATTTTCAGTAAAACCCCAAACCGTAATGCATATGACTGTAAGTTCTGTGAAATGCACTGTTCTGCTTGTGTAAAAAAGCGCATAATATGAAAGATACATTGCTGATACATGTATTAGAAATTAGAAAAAAATAGCAAGGTTTTTTTTATAAACCATGTCTGTTAAAATTATATGTTTTAACATCTATTGGCTGTAATAGCAATCTATATGTTCTAGATGTGTTGTTGTTAACAGACAAACTTATATTACAACAACATGTAAACGTGCCATTTGTTTGCACGTTGCACACAAATCTTAATCACATGTTTTTTCCAATGATTTAACATTTTGTAGCAACAAGCTACTGCAACAGGCAGTGAGGCTCTCATAAGTAGCCATCAAGCTCAACCAAGTATATAAAGACATCTTGATTATGGCATTTCGTGTGTTATTAACGCTTATAAAGACATGGTTAACCCTGGTCGTCAGTGCTTTTTCCTCACTCGTCAATGCCAGGCAAATTATATCCCCTGAGAGACTGCATCCCATTCCGTATTGTCATTCTGTGAGAGCAATTTCACCTTGTATAGATGCCATTACCGGGACAATGGAGTCAGCCCATATTAGTCCCATTCTTCACATCCCAATCATGTGTTAAATCAAGTCTGCAGGCCACAATTCTTATCTATCTCATTTTCAGGCTTTTTACACTTCTGCTCATCTTGCTCTTCAGGTATTGACAGAATATGCAGTTTGCCACAAATCTGCTTAGTATCGAACTGATGCGAACATTGTGTGTCAGCAGCACATACCGATAAATATAGTTTCTTCATTACATGTTTCATGTGTCAGTCTGAAGATAATCATTTCCATATCTCGTGTATATATATTATTGTTGTTTGAGACTTTATTATTATTAATAATAATAAAATAATTTAAAATACCAGATAATAATAATACTTTATTTATAGACGGTAGCTCAATTATTGGACTTAGGCAATAGGTCTTTTGTTGTTTTAACTATTATTTAATAAACAAAGAATATCTCTTCTCAAAAGTATTCCTTTTCAGCTTTTGCCTACCTAGCTGTACACATACATGACGATTATGTATAAACAAATTTATATATTATTTTATGTCGTGTTATCTGTATAGAACAAATTCAAATTATTCAGAATGTACATGTTTCATCACATGTTATCAAACATCTGGTTATATTGTACATTGCTCACACAATGAACCATGCTACAGACTCATTAACATATTCATTTACCCATGAAAACAAAATTGAGGCAAAGCGAAGAAATCGAAATTAAGGAAATCCACTGTATATGATAAAAAGAAATTGCAACGGAAATCAATGATTCTATAATTACTTGGGACTGGAAACGATTTTTCCCTTCTGTTTAATGGTGTAAATGAGTCAATAAAGTGAATACCATCTTATCAGAAAAATATTTGAAAATGTTCAGCGTTTTAAGTTTAACCAATAAAAAGGATCATTATATTAAAGACTTAATCCAATTGCATGAGCATGCTTTGTGAGAGTTCCTCCTGTTACTAGGGAGCTCCCGTCTGTAATGATGTTTTTATTGATGGGGCTGCCACTGACAGTGACAAGAAATAAATTTGGATGGTATTCGGAGCAATGCGGCAATTACTAAACTGTTCCGCAGATGCTCGCCTTTAAATTAACTAACGAAAAAGTCAATCCTATAATAGACTGGCTATGGGGCTACTTCATTTTTTTTCATATCCTTTTTATGCGATACAATTTCAAATTTTAAAGATTGCCCATGTAATTTAGGAGATTACAAATGAAGATACCCATTCCTCTCTATCCCAATTATTTAATAAGCCTTTTACAGATATATATATATATATATATATATATATATAT